>JAVJGJ010000032.1:31316425-31331335 GCA_035590215.1 Microhierax caerulescens | reverse complement strand
AAACTCCTCTGATACCCACAGAGGAACATTTCATTTTTATGGTTTTAGCAGAACCTGGAAAGAAATCTTAATGCATGCAGCAGGGGTGCAATGTTTTGAGGAAGTAAAGTTTTCAGAAAGAAACTAAATTATAGGTGAGATACTGTGTTTGAATAGTTGGAATAAAAGATTTGTCCATTGTTGAAGGTCTATGGAGAGTATTGGTTAAGTTTGACATATGAAAGTTGTTGAGGCTGAAAAACTTAAGCAGTAACTAGAAAGGTAAAGTGTTCTCTGGCATATGGAAAATCTAGAGTGGTATATGATAACCTTTGTTTAGGACATTTGCAATTCTTTGCTGGTGATCAGACCTGGGGAAAAAGTCAAATCTCCCATTAGAGCATTACCAGATTATTTCTCTCATATATTAGTGAGCTAATTGACAGAGATCTGTTGCTTTGTTTACCTTACTAGCCAAGCCTGAGTATTCTCAGGAAAAAAAAAAAAAAAAAGAGAGAGAATAAAACTTTTAAGCATGCTTTGTTACCTAAGGCATATATGTAATCGCTTAGCTAGAGAAAGCTATAGATGAGCTTTATCAGATTTTAGTCATTACAGATAATTCAGTGTTAACAAGCTACCAAGAAAGAATACTCTGACCTAGAAATCTATGAAAGAAGGTTTAAGTTAAGGCTGTGATACACCAGAGTAGAAAGTACGGAACCAAGTTTTATGTATTTCAGTCACATTTCTTCACTGAAAGTATCAAACCTGGGAACGCAGAAGTGGCAATAGAAACAGAAATGAAGGCAATCCTACTGAGCTTGAAATTATTCAAGGGTGGCAGGTTTGTCAGTTTTACAGCACACCTTCCAGAACCGTTTACAATGCTAATACGGTTATATAAAGAGAAATTTGTGATTTTAAAAGCTGCTGAGTCACATTTTGCCTTCACTGAAGTGGAGCAATCAGTTGCTAATACAGACACATTGCACAGCGTAATGTAAAATTACAAATCAGCTGGACATATCCACATGTGTCCCAGCAGAAAGACTGTTAATCAACATGTTGAACAGCTGTTAAGAAGAGAATGCTATATGCCACAGGAAAAAGCTGGAAATTGTTCTTCCTGGTAAACATGTTTTTCACAAGTGAATGTGAAGAGTTGCGTTAGAATCTATTAACGGGCTTTTTTTAGAAAGTAATGGAATGGAACAAAAATAAGACACTTAACCTCTTTGCTGCATGCTAGAAGTGTTCCAAAATGATACTGTGATCAAACAAGAGATTCTCTATAAAGCTTAAAGCATGACAATTAATAGCCATATGACAAGACCAGAATTACTCAAATAATTGAAAGCCTTTTTTGTTTTATGGTAAATTGACAGAGTTCTGTTAGTTCTTCAAGAAAAGAAAAGGAATCCATTATCTGATTTTTTAAAGTTGAGCTATTTAGGAAAGTCGCTGAAACCACAAAGAAAAATATTTAATCTCACATTTGAAAGGCGTACATGCTGGATCAGGAAATAGAAGGCTTAACCTGTTAGAAATGCTCTGTCTGAAGAAGCTATGCTAAAACACACCACCCATTCACAAATTAGTATTAGAAGTAAAAGCACTTTACAATCTCCTCAGGTATAATACAGAATTGATCTTTTTTGTGAAAAAAATAGTGCAATATATTTTCTTGTGGAGTACAAATGCAGATACTGTGCTGTAACCGGCCTAAGACATTCTTACTCTGACTGATCAACATAAAAGCATCCTGATCTCTTGGAGAGTAGTTGGGAAATTTATATGGAGTAAAATTGAAATTTATAAAAGTTGGAACTGTCAGTATTGATATATTTAATTTAATTATGATTGTGAAAATAACTGGATAATTAAAACAGCAAGAAAAAGTAAAAAACAAAGTACATAATAGATGTTAAAATACATCTTATTTTAAAATTAAGAGTGTTCAGAAAAATCATGCCTCGTTATGCAATTACAGGCCAGTTAAAGGCATAAGATCCTTTTCATTATTAATGCCTGGTATCATGATATAGTGTAATAAAGTAAAATCCTGCAGTTATGTCTTTTCTGATCTAAGCATTAAACTCAAAACCAGAGTTATTCTATTTTAAGGTCACAAAGGGGCTTGGGCTCTTAGGTTTTCAAAAAAAGGGAAAAATAGTACCTGTCAGGGCAGCCTTGGCAAATTTTCTGTTGCTTATCTCAAAGTTCCCAAATGTACTTCAGCAGCACAGACAATAATCTGAATAATGCAGCCAAATCTTCTTATATTGGTCTTTTATTTCTGTGTTTTATTTGTGTATTTTCAAGGGATGATGTGGAGGCAGGCTGTGTTGTGAAGATTTAAGCAGAAATAGTGTCTTTGGTATATGCTGTATATAAATGTAGGCAGATGAATGCCTACATTTTCGTTACTTCTTCAGGTAAATGTCTTGATTTCTTTTATCAAGCACAAAGTGCACCAATTTTTAATTCTCATTTGCATATGAGAATGTTGAAGTGTGAATGATTCAGAATTCCCAAACTGTAGACACTTGAACTGAAAAAAGACATCTTGTATGTTATTTACCAATTTTATTTGTATGCTTTAATAGTAATGCTAAATTACATGCCTTGGCACTCATAATTAATTTTCTTTCTTCCATTCTCTTACAAGTCAAAATACTCCCATTCATTGGGGGAATAGAATTAGCTCATTCTTGGGAGCATTTTCACTGGCAAAGAAAGCAAACAGGAAAGAATTCTATCTTCAGATAACATTGGATCGTACAAGTTTGGTTTCTTTTAATTCATAGAGCAGCATTGTCACAGTTTCACACTGTGTATTGGCAGAGGTTTTAATTTTAAAACAGTACCTACATTATATAAATGGTAACATAAAAGGCACAGACAGGATAAAATAAGTAGCCTACAAAATAAAAAATAGCATTTAAGAAGATATATGAAAGTATAAACCACCATTCAGCTTTCTTTGTTGCTCTCAATTCCTTTCTCCTTAAAACTTCGAGTACTATTAAAGCATAGAAACCAGGATAAAGATAGAGTTGCCTTGTAAGTAAATGGAAGAGGCTCTGGGCATTGTAATTCTGGCATACACGCTTCAAAGTCTCTTGAGTATGAAGGAAATGTAGAAAATACTGTGTAGGGGATAGTTTCAGCAGGTCTTTAGGGAAGAAAGTGCTGTTTGTTTGGAAAATGCTTCTAACTAATTGGCTCACTGAAGGACCATAGCCTACCAGTAAACTCATGTACCTTTAACGTGACATTTGCAGAAAACTTACTCCTATTCCATGCAGTTTCATTGAATTGAAAGGAGTAGAGCTTGTTAGGTATTTTTTAACAAGTCAGTTTTTCATTAATAAGGTCAGTGGATTAAGTGAAAGTGAATGGTAAAGATGTATCTTAAAATTAAAAAAAAAAAAAAAATATCTTTGTTTGCAAGAAGCCAGGCTAGAAAAAGTTTAATTTATTGTAGTTTAAATATTTCATTGTTACCTGAACACTTCTAATTGTGAGGATGTATGTTACCGTATTTATTTCTACTGTTTGTTAGAAAGGGATAATTATAAAAGCCTTTTAAGGGTGATGGTGTGAGTGCTCTGGTGATGGTATAATATCATAGACACTCATGGTATCTGATAACCTTTAACCATTTACCAGCCAGTGCGTATTTTCTCCAGATTTAACAGGGTTTCTTTTGTATTTGCTACTTGTTTGTTTGCTTGTTTTGTGGGGTTTTGATTTGGTTTGATTTAATTCTATGCTGTGATTCTCAAAATAACCACTGAATCTTTCTCAGTTCAGGAATTAACATAATGACCTGAACATCACTCCTCTCTGTGTGACGCATCTCAATACACGGCTGTAAACTATCTGTGCATCACATGAAGCTGTCTGTCTAGCATGTTCTTTTTCCATTATCAGGTTTAACTTTCCTTTATCATATACAGTGACATACTTTAAGAAGCCATTTTCATTACTGTCAGTGGTTCTAGTTTTATACTCATAGACAGATGCAAAACTCACTACGGTCAATTAAAAATGCCCTTTGACTTCAATGGTCCTTACATGAAATTATTTATGCCTTGAACTATACTTTTGTAAAACAATCCCTTCAGTTTATTTTGTTTATAAGTATTTTCAGTTATCTTTATTTGCCTTAGTAATTACCATACATCGTAACTAATTTGGGGTTCATTTAACACCAAAGACCCAGCACTGATATAGGAGCGATGTAGATTCTCTACTTCTGCATAACCAGAAGTAATTATGTTTGAATTAATTAGGTTTCTGGAAAGACAATGAAACTGCAAAATTCATTCATGAATTTGCACAGATGAAACCAGAGGTGTAGCTCTGCATTATAACTGTGCTGTTGCTAATCATGAATAGAAAGAGAAAAACTGCTCATTTTTGAGATTCTAAATTGTGTGCTGCTGGGTAGACAATTAGAAAGGTACCTTACTTCTTAAGAAGAAAACACAGCATTGCAACGGTATCATGTCATTTGAAATATATGAAAAATTGCTTAGAGTCTACACAAACTTTTAGTTCTTTTTAATTATGTCATTCCAGGTGTATATTTTACAAGAAAAAAAAATAGAAAAAGATATATTTATATATCTTGCTTCCAGGTTTTGATGTATAAGCTTAAGTAGCCATCTAAATGCTAAACGACCCTGCTGCAGTTTATTTAGTTTCTGTATTATAGAACTGTGAGGAGGTGAAAAACTAAGCTGCTATTTTTATCATCATATAAATTAATGATTGCATTGATAAAGTTATACTAGGCAGTAGAAAATGGTAAATCATATTTCAAGGTAACTATTATAAAAAAATCTATGAGTAAAGGCAGAAATTTTATTCATAGATAAGAAAGGAAACGCTTATTTGCTTTATTATTACTCAGGTATTCATAGTAGCTTATATAACTCTTAGAATAAGAGGTTTCATACATATGTAGATAAATAGATATATTTATAGGAGCACTACACAGTGCAAGCTTTGTTGAAAACTCAGTGCTGTGTGTTATTTCTTTCCCATGTATGACTGTTATAAAATGCCATCATATTAGCTAAAATTTGCTAATTTTCTGCATAGTCCTGGAACATCAGCTGGAGCTGGAGCTAGATCAGACTTTTGTTGAATGGAAGCAGAAGTGGAACTTTTGAGCTTTATGAGGAGCTTCAGTTTATATCACTCAAAAAGTTGATGGGAAATAGCAGTACAGCTTTATAAAATAGCAAATGCTTGTGGTGCTCAGCAAGTTTCATGTCTGTGAGAAACAGTTTCATGGGAACAATGATTATCTGAGACTAGCTTTCACTCCAGCCTCCTCTCTTGAGTTAGTTTGCACCCAAATTCAGGCATTTGACAGATACAGGGAAGACAAAGACCTCAAACCTATTAACTGATGCCTCTTCTTTCTCTTGACATAGCTGCTTTTCTTGCTATTTATCAGTATGCCCATAGACTGCAACTCTTTTTTAATCATCATTATGCATATGTTTAAGTTATTAAAACCCCTGTCTTTATCTCTCAGCATGTTCTTTCACGATGGAAAGATTGTATGGAAATTATTGCCCTGTATTTTCTTGTTAATGTTGAACAAAAACACACACAAAAAAAAGAGAGAACAATGTAAAGCAAGCAATCTTAAGTTTTGTTTATAAAATTCTGGAAGTAGCTTGCACCAGTAAAATGATTTAATTATTGAATAAGGGCAGATATTTTTAGGAACTAACACATGGCAAGAAAATATGAAATGCTGAACTTTATACATTAATTATGCGACAGTTTTGTATCAATCAACACCCTCTCAAATTAGGTTTAACAATCTATGATACCATTCAAATAACTAATTCAGATTAACCTACAGTTCATGTTACCATAAATCAGTTAGAAAATATTTGGAAGTACAGGTTTTCATTTTCCTATGATGAAAAGAAAACAATGATCTTACCTTTTTTGTCTTACATTCTTCCTGTGTAAAGTGAGCCAGACATGTGGACAGATTGCTGATGTGTATTGGTCCTGAAAGATATTTAAATGCCTGACTCATAATCCTAAGGAAGACCTAGCGTTAAAGACCTTGCTGTTACAATGAAAAAAAAGGCAATGAAGAAGCTACTCTAGTTAAAAGTTTCAAAGACACTCAGCAAAATATTTGCAGGCAAACGTTTTGAACTCCAGCTTTGACCCGATGGGAAAAAGGAAATCATCCTTTGTACTTTTTGTAAAGGAATATTGTTTTTATTTTTCAGAAGCTGTGTCTCAAGCTAGAGGCCAGGAACCTTATTTATTTATCTCTCATTTTGTTCTGAAACCATAAGTATGTTGAAAATAGTGAAGTAAAAGCTTTTGCTAAGACTCTTCAGATGTTCACAAAACAAAATTAACCTTTGACATTTTGCTTAGGCTAAAAAATGAAAGACATTTAATCTTTGTTGTTTAGAGTGCAGATGGTTGAAAAATTATATTAATAACAAAAAAGTATTTTACTGTTTGTACCACTGCCAGTGTGGCTACAACAAATAAAACCTAGAGAATTCAGAATAAGAAACAATACGTGACTTGAAATATTAGATAATGCATGGCTGAGTACACAGAGTGGTTTTAGAAGAACATGAAATTTAATATACTAGCTCAAGCCATAAAACCCATTGTCTATCAAATTGGGGGGCTTAATGTGTCTAAGTTTAACATTTTAAGAGAAAAAATACTCCCATAAAGCAAGTTGGTTACCATTAAAAGATGTAGATGGTGGTGAAAAAATTCTGCCATCCTCCACTCACCTTCAGTATTGACCAATTCATCCCTGAAACACAATACCACGTTTTTTTCCTTAAATATGCTTGTAAAAGTATTAATAGATTTGTAATAAGTCCAGAATTACTCCAGTTATTCTGCCTCCTAAAATGATTACAGTTTCTCTGTATGAAATCAGTGCAAACATTGTTAGAGTGGAGCCAACAAACCTTTTCCTCTTAATCTGGGATATACTCCCGGACTTTTTGATGCTCTTTACAATCACAGGCATTATATATGAAATGCTAAATAGACTCAAACCTTCAGGCATGTAATTATATATTAGCTATGACCTTAGCTAATAGGGGAATTGCCTTTCATAAATAAAAAGTTATTTTGCAACACAGTGGCAGATGAATAACATACAACAGCACCATTTCTGTAGATCAGATAATAAAAACATACGTGATATATTGGTATAAGTCCCTCTAGCTTCATCCACTGCAGAGCAGCTGACCTGCCTAGTACTGGAGCTTCCATGAGTGCACTACATACATAAATTATAAGTGGCCAGCAGGGTAGAATGAGATCCCTAATTAATAGAAAGAAATATGATTGACACAGATAAAAGATGTCATCAGAGGTAAATGCAGTAAACAAGATACCTTTTTAAAAAGTGTAATTTTAAGAGTAGGAGGATTCTTTTTTAACCAAATTGTATCAAACTTAACAGTTCTTGAGCTGAGTTAATTTAAAATTTACAATAAAAGAGAAAGCAAAGAAAATCAGGGTCACTGAGAACAACAGAAGGTTGGCAACTAATGAGCTTGATTCTGTTAAAGGGACTAAAAGATTTATTTGCCTTGTTACTGATAGAAGAAACAGAAGGTATCATCCCAGAGACAGATACATTTTCCTGAGGGAAAAACGTTAAAGACCTTGCTGGTCTTTATGGAAGAAAATTATGCTGGAAAAGGCAATAAAGCAATTACTCCAGCTAAAGTTTACAAAGCATTAGGCCCAGGTGAATTTGATTGCTAACTTCTGAAGGAAGTAGCAAGAAAAATAGTTAAAATTTCAAATACACATATTTGATGCATAAACTTATAAGAACAAGAGTTCTTATGAAGGTCATCAACTTAACTGCTTGGTGTTACACACAGGAAAATGTCAATACAATGGGTATCAAAGGAAACAAATAATGACAGTTTAAATAGGAACATATTAAAATTTTTCACCAGTAACAACCGCCAGCTAGCTTGCTTCTCTATACAATTACGAAGTATAATACCCATTTTCAGCAACTGAGAAGCTCAAATCTGTCATCTTTCTCCTGAAAATGTGTATTACAATGTAATACACACCTTTCAGTGCAAGATTCAATGTACCAAGAAAGTTACTAGAACTTTAGCAGTAGTCTGATATCTATAGAAAGCAATATAAAACTCAAAGATCTAAACACCTTAGGTGTGTGATAATTTTCACACATTATTCAGCAAAATGCTAATTTATACATTCATGCAAACCTGCTGCAGAAATTGCATTACAACCTCAGTACCAAGAACAGTAGAAAATCTCGTCCACCAGATGTGGAGCTTAGACCTACCTTTGCCTGTAGATGATTAATTCCTTTAAAATGAACTTATTATTAGAAACAAATTATATTTGTTCAAAGACCATGAAGCAATCTATGGCACTTTAGAATTATAGTAAGACCCAAATATTGCCAACATTAAATACACTGAGAAAAAGTTTCAATATCTACATCTTTATATGAGAAATAAATAGGTTTTGGTATGTAAAACATATATATAAACTTCTGTAGCCACTATGAACAGAAACCATGTTGCCTTTTGAAGTGCAATTCACAGAAGAACTAAGATAACTTTACATTAAAGTTTGGATTGTGCCCAAAATAGTTCTAGCTAGAACTTTGGAAATTCTAGCTAGAAGCTAGGACTTTGCTAGTCTTATCAGTTGTACTATGGACACTGACAAATAACTTCAGATGTTGGCAAAACAATATAATTGGTTTGTCCACAATATAATCGGTTTGCCTCTTCTTTGAGCTTCCATTTTTCCATGTAAAGCTAGACAATAGCTCTTACAGGACAAATTAAATATGGGTATGAAAGCTAAATGAGTGGTTGAGTCACATCTGTAATTTTAATCAAAACACTGTATTTTAGAAGATTTATAGAAATCTGTAGACTAAGTGAAATTTCTACTGTACAACCTATGTATTATTTAGTTATTTTAATGGTTCTGAATCCATCAAAAATTATGGTATAATTACTTAATACAAAAATAATTATGCTTACCACATGGAATAAAGCAAGTATTGTCTGAACAGAACTCAATATACTTCCGAATAGCTGAACACTTCTTTGTCAGATGGTTAAGATGCCTGTGTTGCTGACTTTACTAAAGATACTTCTTGGTATTAATACATGTAGTAAAAAAATAGTCTAAACTTTTTGGAATTATGAATCTTAGCTCATAGTCTTCCATCTAACACAGCTGTTCTCAGTTGACTCCAGCCAGCAACTACATGTTCATACAGCCACTCACTCACTTTCCCCCAGCAGGACAAAGGAGAGAATGGGAAAAGCAAAAGTTTAAACCCCATGGATAAGATAAACACAGGTTAATAAGTGAAGGAAAGAGGAGGAAAACCAAGTGTTGCAAAGGCAATCACTTACCCCACAAGCAGACTGATGCTCAGCTAGTCACCAAGAAAAAGCTACATTTGAAGACAAAACCTCCCAGTTCTACTGCTGAGCTTGGGTTTATATAGTAATGGAGTGTCCTTTTGGCCAATTCAGATCAGCTGTCCTGACTGTGCCTTCCCAGCTTCTTGCCCACTCCCAGCCTATTCACTAAGTGGCAGATTAAGGACCAGAGAAAGCCTTGGTGCTGTTCAAACGCTGTTCAACAATAGCCAAAGCACTGGTGCTATCCACACTGGTTTAGTCACAAATTCAAACCACAGCACTGTATGGGCTCCTACGAAGAAAGTTAACTCCATCCCAGCCATACTCAGCACACAACCACGGCCTGTCTTTGGTAGGTCATGTACATGTGTACTTCTGCAGGTTTTCAGTTCATTGCATAGCTTAAAATATATGCTTTGGCTGCCACAAACATAAATCAGTCAATGCACATTAAAATGCTTCTGAAATAAATAGCAAAATATACTCACTCTTTACTGTCACTTTGTTCTTAGCTTCCTTTATCAGGTCCAAGAGTATTCTGCATAGGTATTTTAAGCATCCAGCATCATACGTTTCAGCTTATTCAGGACCCTGATGTCCATGAAGTACAGGAATGAGTATGATGGGATGAATTGAATTGTAGCTTGATACCTTACAGAATACTGGCCAGAAACAATCTTATCTCTATTAAGGGTTTCCTTTAATAAAGTGCATAAGGGTGTATGATGTTTTGGAAAACCGCAAGAGGAGGAACATAGTGCCAGGTTTTAAAAATTGCAATAAAGAAGAGTTAAGTCTAGCTTGCCAGGTTAACTTTAGTTCCTGGAAGACTTTGGAACAAATATTCAAGCAAATGATTTTTTAGCAGTTGCAACGTAAGGAAGAGATGAGTAACAATAGACACGTATTTGTCAGCAACAGATTACATTAAACCCATTCTTCAGCAATTGTTAGAGATTGTCAAGAAGCAGCGGGTGCCATGTATTCTTAGACAAATCTTTAGGCACTGTTTAATATGACATTATCTTAAGCAAGCTAGGAAATCTGGGGCTAGATTAAGTTTCTAAACTGCTGTTAAATTGCATGCAGAGTTGGCTGGATAACTGTGTGAGTTGTCAGTTATTCTCTGTCAAAGTGAAAACACAAAGCAACCACAGGCATCACTACTGGAATCAATTCTTTGCTACTTTTCATTAATCAGCCTGGATGGTAGAGCATAGACTATGTTTATTAAATCTGTGATAACACAGAGCTGGGAAACAGAAACAGTATACTCAAGAGCAAGGTCTGAATTCAAAATCAGCTTGACGAATTAGAGAAAAGGACCAAAAGATATGCTAAAACTCTGTGGAAACAAGTGGAAGGTGTTAGGCGTAGGAAGGAATTATGGACAGAAAAAATATGCTGTAGAAAAAAACTGGTGAAATACTGCTTCTTTGGAAAAGAATCTGTGAGTCTGCATGTATCACATTCTGAACAGGGGTCAGCAAAGCCATGAAGTTGTAAAAAAAATCTAAGAACATTTTATCTCTTGTAAACAGAAATAAAGCTTGTAAGACACAGCAAAGTAATTATCCAATTCTGCTCAGTGCTGTACTCCAGGCTGGAATTCTGCATCCAATTTTGAGCATTGCATTTCACCAACAAAGTAAAGCTATGAAATAGAAACCTGAAAAACTTGGGATTATGTACATTACAGGAAAAATGACCAAGGGAGGACCTGATGACAAAGATCAGGTTGTAAAGGGGTGGTATGCAAAGGAAAGAAATAATCTGTTCTTCTTTTGTCCATGGTAAATAGGATCAGAAATAATAGGGTTTAATTGCAGCAGTTAAGAAGAAGACTAAACATTAGTAAGAACTTTCCAATGACAAAAATAGTGAAACACTGAAACACTTGTAATGGGAATGGGGATGGGAAGACATTAGATAAATATTACCAAGATTGACACAGACATAGTTTATCCTACACTAAGGCAGAAAAAGCATGCCGGATGGTTCTGGGTTTTGTGATAATTAATTACATGGATACATCCATTGAACAGAGTAAGGTATCCTGCCTAACAGCTGGTGGCCACAAAATTACATCTTCTCATACAGTAAATGTCAAATATAAAATGTGCATAGCTGTAATAATTCAGTATCTGATTCTTTGACTTTTAATATAAAATATCTTTGCTTTTAGGTTAGAAATAATGACATTTTTTTCCCCTCTTCCTTACTCCTAATAGTCAGATTGTGGGAAAATTCTACTTGCTTCTGCTTTGACAAACCACAGGGGGTGAGGGCTTCAGCATGAGTTTGTTACTGGAAGGAAGAAAGGGACAAGTCAAAGGATGGTGGCGGTAGAAAAAGTGGAGTCATGGTGCTGTTCTTCTGTAATGATTACAAAATAGGAAAAGAATCCAACAACACAAACGGCATTTCAGTTTGCTTGGTTTGGACCTTACAGGGTCATGAGTAGCCCAAGAAGTGACAGAATGAAGTCTGAAACAGCATAAACCTTTGGTGAAACTTTGTTGCTTCTCCTACCTCTGCTTTTTAAATCCTATAGTGAGATAAGTAGATGAGGAAGTCTAAGCAAATTGTTTGTATTTACCTCTTTCCTGAAGTGGCTTGATGTTTTGGCACGTAATGTTATTGCAATGAATAATATGTGGTGCTTTTGTTGTTCTGGTTGCTTTTTGAAGACCTTGTAGTTTGGACTCAACTGAACTGAATATTTCTCTTCCTTATTTCTCTCCTGAGAAAATTTTTCTGCATATATAACAACATTTCTTCTCTATTACGCTTGATAAGAAGAGCTTTTTTAACTTTCCTCTTGGTGGAAAAAAAAGTAAGTCTTCTTTATTTTCTTCTGTTTGCCATTTTGTCCTTCATATTAAATCTACAATTCTTTCTACAGGAGACATAAATCCAAAAGGGAAAAGGGAAAGTCAGCAATAAACTAAACTGGTGCTTGGGAGACAATTCTTAAAAATAAGTTCAAATATCTGGGTGCAGAAGATTCTGATCTTTTTCTTGCCCACTAATTGGGAGGGGCAGAGTTGCTTTCTGTTAAGACAAAAAATGCAAAAATAGTAGTCTAAATATTATTATTTCTAAAAAAGTAGTCTAAACTGAGGAACCACCAGGATTCTTAGAATAAGCAAGCATTTAAGACAATAAGCTACTTCCATGGGCACTTTCCCTCCTTAGTTTCCTTGTTGAATAAAATAAGGAGGTCACAAATTCTCATCCCATTCAGCACTGCATATATTAACAAAGCACAGTTTTAGAATTAAATCCGCCATGTAAAATATTGCAAGAATTTTCACAGACATGGGCTAGAGAAGGAGCATTATACACAATCTAAACAATTCTCTTGTTTCAATAAAATACTATATGGTTCATTTGATTCCTATCTGATCTTTCAGAAAAGTTTAAGTCTGGATATCACCTACCTGTAAACAAAATATTGTGTGCCTAAGCCTAGCCAAATATTCTGTCTTGGTTTTTATTTTTCCTGAATCAAATTAAAATTGCCCTACTGTGTTTTCTTCAGCTCAGCTATGAGTAGAAGAAGACCTAGATGCACAGGTTCACTTGAATTGAATGACCCTCACATGAATCTCAAGCAGCATTTTGCTTGCATGGAAACATTTGCTACTAAATTTTCTGTCTGCTTCATGGAGTCACTTGTATGTATCAGTCACTGAGGTCCTTCCATGAAAGACACTATAGAATCATGAAAAAGTTTTACGGCTTAATGAAGTATGGATATTTCATCACTGAGGCAAAAAGATTTCTATCTGGAAAGATACGAACTCAGTGCTCAGAGCCTGAGTATACAGAATCGGCTGAAAAGAGGCAGTCGTTTTTAGTGGTTAAGCTTCAAAAATAATTAAAAAAAAAAAAAAGCATAAGTCAAATGAGCAAAAATTAGCCCTAGGAATAACCAGTTCAAGAGGTCTTTTCCCCCCAAAACAAAGTAGTACATTCACCTGTAAAAGTATAGGTTTACAACAAGAACAAATGGTTTGATTTAACACTCTGCGTTATTTACTAACTATAATTATTCTGTGAACTCCACATTGAAGTCATGGCTTATCTGTAGCTGCCTGTAAAGATCAAGACCTATTTTTCTCTTCAAAGAGAGAATTTGTTTACTAATAGTCTTGTGAACTGTCATTTCTATAATTTTCATACAATCATAGCTATGTGATTATTTCTTGTGAGGAGTGGTGCACATGTCTTAAGGGATGAAAATGTTTTTTTTCAGAATCTGATTTTTCAAGGTGCTGTGTAACTCCAGCATGGTTTTTTGAGTGCTGTATGGGGCGTTTTTCGTACATATGCAGTATGAGTATGAGTATGCTAGAGCTCCAGAGTCTACTGAAGAATATTTTGTACCCCTGTAAAGGAATTTAGCAGCCCTCAAAACCTCTTCAATCCTATGTGTAGCACAATGAACGCAATTGCATATTTTATGTCAGTTCATATTCATATTATCTCTTCTAGAGAGGGTCCTGATCAGCAAGGTAATGTGTCCTGTTTTACCATACAGCCCATCCATTTCAATTGTTCAGTTTCTTTACAAATATTTTTCCTCCCTTTCAAATTGCTATTAAATTAGCTGTGTAAAGTTTAGTTCACAAACTAATATATAACAGTGACAGGACTTGTTGATACTGCATTGGAAATCAAATTGGGGCATATGGGTTTGCTAATTTCTTAGTGAAAAGATGTGTACTTGCCTAAGCTACTGATCTTTTATCAGTCTTGATTCGGATGAATATCTTTCTAAATCAGTGGGAGATGCTGGTAAAACTGACATCGATTAATACACACTTACTACTATGCTTTCCATGGCAGAGCAGCCTGCCAGAAAATATATTGCTTTGGAATTATTTTGAGGTATTATTGCTGGTAAGACTCTCTATAAGTTAATACTGTGTTTTCTGAACCAGCCAAGTGCTTTCTGAACAATTGCATATGAGGTACTGCTTAGCACTGATAAACAGGTGTAATTTTTATTCCTGGGTATCAAACTCAACCAGTCTAACCCTGACTGGTAAGCTGACCTCCAGCTTTCTCTTGAGACTATCAATAATTCTCCATGCACTGCACTAGAAGCACAATGAGCAAAGACTTCAAATGACACAGATAATCACAGTCGTGCTCATAGTTTGCATTGAATATATTTAGGCTATTCTTTGAAGGGGGAAAAAGGCAATTATCCATTTTTTTTCTACCTAGGCCTGGAATTACAACTGATTTTTTAATAGAAGATCTTAAAAACAAAACAGAGAAACCCACTTTGGTATAGCTTCCTTTACATGACTCAAAGAGATACACAGGAACATACCTGAAAGAACAGTTCTGTTTCCATTAAATGGCCCCAGTAAATACATTTGTTAAAGAAAAATCGATACAGAAAGAAAAATTAATCACTGCTTGGGGGGGGGGGGGGGGG
>JAVJGJ010000032.1:31304467-31314994 GCA_035590215.1 Microhierax caerulescens | reverse complement strand
AGACGGGTGGTGGGAAGAGGCACCTTCTGAATCCTCCCTTCCCTCAGGGCTCAGTATGCTGTCAGGGATGGAGCCAACCCTAATGTATAATGTGCAGCTTGGTGAAGCAATAACTATACACTAGAGATGGCACTAAGCTCATTTTAACTACAACATAAGCCCAGATCTTGAAAGCATTGTGGTAACTTCCATTACACTAAAAGCTATTGATTAGAAATGCTTCCCTGGCAGAAAAAGGGGACTCATGAACTCATTATGTTGCGATGATTCACCATGAGATCTCAATGGGAGTTGCACACGCCAAGTAGCAGCACAGCAGATAAACCATGAAAATCAAGGAGCAATCCAGGTCTTATCCAAGCTGTATAAAATAATGAAAAGATTTCTATCCATCTGAGTGGGTTCTAAGGAAGATCCCATTGCATGTCATAAGAACTATTCCTGCCCAGTTTTTCTATTCCAGTTATTTTTTACTAAAATTTAATTGGTTTGATTATTTAAATTGTACATTTCTCATCAGACTACTTGTTACTGAAGATAGAAAAAGCATATAATGTAGGACATTACGTAAAGGACATGTCCTTTTTCTGTAATTTGATTGTAGCGTTTCTCAGGATACATCTTTTACATGTCTTTTAAATGCATGCAGATATCATTGACAGAAGACGTAAGAAAGTCATAGCAGTAAAGTTGTTTAAAGTTTTTGCCAATGCCTTAACCAGAAGGTGGTGCATTTTGAAAATTTGACCCACAACAGACAATGGTGATACCTCACAAATATTGCAGACTGGATAAAAAATGATAGTTGACAGTCGTGAATGTTAAGAGGTTCATTCAAAGAGAAGAAAAACATTTGAGACCTTGATATTCTAAACTACTTTTAGAGATGAATGACTTTTGGGGAGTGAAAGTTGGATTGTTTTAGTGGAAGTAAAATGAGGTGGCTGTTCTACATGCATTACAAGCATGTTTTGAGAAATGTGCTTTGAATTTTTTCCTTTTTCTAAGAAGCAAATGATTTACAAGCATTAGATGTTCTTCATAACAGACACTTAGGGAAGAAGTATGCATTTCTTAAAGCAAAAAGGCATTTTCTATAAGCTGCAAAAAGCAGAATGAAAAAATGGATCAAGCACATTTTAACTTATATAAAGAGGCTTTGCAAATGAAAATAATTTGAGTTACGTTGTTAGTGGCTTTTGTACATCTTATAATTTTGTTTTGAAACAAACTATAATTACAGAACTGCAGTTCCTTGAAATATCTTCTTTAAACGAAAAAAAAAATACAAGAAATTCAGAATCCTATTCATTGATACTACCTTTTCCAAGTTTATAAGCATCTTCATATGCATTATTCTTTGTTTTGTTGACTTGTAAGGAGAATTCTCCTGAAGTTCAGTGTTATCTATTTCTGTCCCTTGGCATGATATGATGTTTTGGAGGAGTTTGGTGTTGGTAATTTTTTTTTTCCTCTGTTCATTGTGAAGATGGCTTCTGTTTTGGTTTCTGTATATATTAATAGTTGGACCATAGCACATCATTTATTGTTCACAATGTTGGCTGTATTCATTACATTTATACACATTTAACATCGCATAAAGTATTATTACATGAATGAATGTGCATATGCTTATGTAGTCTATGTATTCAGTATATACTGATAACAAATCCACCTTGTTCAAATATGAGTTTCTCTCTTAGCAGGTGGTTAGTTGCTCAGGTTATTTCTTTATTATGAAAATGTGATTCAGAAAAAAAAATATGCAAGAAAAGTTTGTGCTTTGTTTGGGAGTTTTGTTAACTTGATTAAGTGCATAGGTTATATGTTACACTATCCTTACTTTCATGATTATAATTCTGTAAATTTCTTAATGGCATAAATGCTCTGCTGGGGAGAAATTTTAATTATCATTTAGATGTAAGAGTGTAGGAGTTTTTCCACTTTGGGAACCTCAAAATTATTCTTCCTCTTAATGAATAAAAACTAGGAAGCAGATGATTTGTGTGTTCATTTCAATAATGGGCCAATAATCAAACAAGATTTCTGTTGCTCACTGGGATTTACCTTGCAGTGAAGGATTTCCCTTGTAGGACAGTTTACTTAGTCCACTTATTTTTAAAATTTTGTTTTAATAATGTAAAAATATCATTTCATATCATGCTTAGGATGTAACCTCAAAAGAATGGTATACAAGAAATACATTCAGAACAGATTTTAATAGATATATTTTTTCATATTACTCAATCAATAATATTTCTGTCTCCTCAGATTTTTTTTTTTCTATAGGTCTACAATTATATATTCTCCCTGATTTCCTTCTAAATTTCTGTTTGACTCAGTACCATGAAAAGTCATTACAATATTCCCTACTGTCCCCTTAATATGTACTACAAGGCAATACACCACAGAGACAACTTTTTGTGAGGAAGTATTATAATTGGTTCTGGTAAAGTTTTAACCCAGAAATAATTCTTCACTAAAAGATCTGATTTTGATTTTCCTTGACACTAACACCTTTGCCATTCTAACCAATTTGCCAGATATAGAAGCACTGACAATAGAAAAGGTGCTTTACCACTTTTTCATCAGCAACGTGCTGCTATGCTGACGTGTTGTGATACATGAATTACAGCATAACTATACAAAAAATAATCTCCACATCGGCTATACTGAAGGTAATGTAGGTTTGAAAAAAACCCTGTAAAATTATTAAAGATTAGTATCAGAATATATATCCAAGTAATTTCTTTCAGAAAGGACCAAAGGTAATAAGGAAGACTTCAAGAACTATCCAAGATGACATTATAGTGGGTTTCTGCTGTAGTCCACCTGACCAGGAAGAACAAGTGGATGAGGCCTTCTACAGACAGATAGGAGGACCTTCACATTTGCAGGACCTAGTGCTCATGGGGGACTTCAACCACCCTGATGTCTGCTGGAGGGACAACTTAGCAGGATACAAACAATCCCGGAGACTCCTGGAGTGAATTGTTGAGAACTTCCTCCTCCGAATGACAGCATGGCCAACAAGGAGAGGTAGTCCGCTGGACCTCATACTGACAACGAAGGGCTCATTGGGGATGTGAAGGTCAAAGCAGCCTTGGCTGCAGTGATCATGGTGGAGTTCAGGATGCTGAGAGCATGGAGGAAGATGAGAAACAAGCTCACACTTGCTTTCAGGAGAGCTGACTGACCTTTTCAAAGATCTGCTTAGAAGAGTCCCATGGGTTAAGGCCCTGGAGAGAAGAGAGTCCAAGAAAGCCAGTTAATATTTATGGATCACCTCCTCCAAGCACAAGGGAGTTCCATCCCAATGAATATGAAGTCAGGCAAAAATGCCAGGGGGCCTGTGTGGATGAACAAAGAGCTGCTAGCCAAACCCAAACAGAAAAAGGAAGCACAAAAAGGTGGAAACAATGACAGCTAACCTGAAAAGAATACCAAAACATTGTCCTAGCATCCAGGCATGGTTAGGAAAGCCAAAGTTCAGCTGGAATTTATTCTGTCCAGGGATGTAAAAAAACAACAAGAAGGGCTACTATAAGTACATTACTGACAAAAGACAGACCAGGGAAAATGTGGACACATTGTCAACAAGATGAGGGACCTGGTAACACAGGACATAGAAAAGGCCCTTATTTCCTTCTTTGTTTCAGCCTTTACTGGCAAGACTAGCCTTTAGGATTCCCAGGTCTCAGAGTCAAAGGGGAAAGGCTGGAGCAAGGAATATATACCCTTGGTGGAAAAGAATCAGGTCAGGGAACAGTTAAGCAAACTGGGAATACCTAAATCCCTGGGGCCTGATGAGATGCACCCACAAATGCCCAGGGAGCTGTCAGATGTCATGAGGGGCCACTCTTGATAATCTTTAATCAATCATGACAGCTGGGAGAAGAATCCGAAGACTGGAAGAATGGAAATTCACCCCCATCTTCAAGAAGAAGGAGAAGGAGGACCAGGGAACTACAGTCCAATCAGACTCCCTGTGATCCCTGGGAACATGGTGGAGCAGCTAATCCTGGAAACCATTTCTAGGCACATAAGGAGTAGTCAGCATGGCTTCACCATGGTTAAGTCATGCTTGACCAACTTCTAAACTGTGATGAATTGTCTCTCCTGGTAGATAAGTCTTTTGACCCTGTTCCCTATAAGATCCTCATAGAAAAGCTGCTGTTGTACGGGCTGGATGAGCAGACAGTGAGGTGGCTGGAAAACTGTCTGAATGGCCCAGCCCTGGGAGTGATGATCAATGGCAGAAAGTACTTGGAGGCCAGTGACTAGCTCTGTACCACAGGGATCAATACTGGGTCTGATCCTGCTTGACATCTTCATTATGATCTGGATGATGTGCCAGAGTGTACCCTCAGCAAGGAGAACCCTCAAACTGTGAGGAGTGGCTGGTACACCAGAAGGTCATGCTGCCATCCAAAGGGATCTTGGCAGGCTGGAGAAATGGGCTGACAGCAACCTCATGAAATTCAACAAGTGCTAAAGACCTGTCCCTGGGGAAGAACAACTCCCTGCACCCATATATGCTGGGGGACACTCAGCTTGAAAGCAGCTTTGCAGAAAAGGACCAAAAGGTCCTGGGGGTTACCGAGTTGACCATGAGCCAACAACATGCCCTTGGGGCAAAGGATCTAATGGTATCCTGGGCTGCACTTGGCAAAGCATTGCCAGCAGGTCAGATACTTCCCTTCTACTCAGCACTGCTGGGGCCACAGCTGGAATACTGTGTCTGCTTCTGGGCTCATTGGTGCAAGAGAAACATGGACATACTGGAGAAAGTCCAACCAGGGGCCAAAGATGATGAAGGGACTAAAGCATCTCTCCTATGAGAGTCCCACCTAAGAAAACTGGGACTGTTTAGCCTGAAAAAGAGGAGGCTCAGGGCGGGTCATGTTAATGTATATAAATACCTGAAGGGAGGGTGCATAGAGGATGGAGCCAGGGTCTTCTCAGTGGTGCTCAGTGACGGCACCAGAGGTAATGGGAACAAACTGAAACACAGGAGGTGCTGTCTGAACATCAGGAAACACTTTTTTGCTGTGAGGGCGACCAAGTGCTGGCACAACTTGCCCAGAGAAGTTGTGGAGTCTCCAGTGTTGAAGATACTCAAAAGCCATCTGGACACAGTCCTGGACGGTCAGCTCTAGGTGGCCCTGCTTGAGCTGGGAGGTTGGACCAGATGTCCTTCAGAGGTCTTTTCTACCCAAACCATTCTGTGATTATGTGACATTGATTACACTGTTAGGAAGGGAAGAACTAGCTCTTAGTTTGCGTTCATTTTATAATGTCCCTAAAATGTGACTGTCTTGAAACACCTACTACCACTAGAAATTTTAATTGTGCAGTTCTGAGATAGGAACAGTCATAGATGAAAAATTAATGTAGCTAGCCGTCATATATATACCATCAGGGTTTTGCAAAAGCACATCAGGTACAGTATCTCCTTGCCTGGAGCCACCTTTTTTACCTGTTCTAAATTAAGGCCTGCGATTTTTTACATCAGCTAGTAGCTTTATAAAAGATACAATATATATTCTTATGCCAATAACTGTTTAACCAATCCATATCAAGAGTTGTTGTAAAGGATCTGTTTCCTGATTGCAATGTGTACAAGTACTCCGCACATGTGGGAGCTCAATCCAGGCATTCACACTGCTACAGAAAAATATACAGTTGCTCAGTTCCTGTAGAATCTATGGAGGAAACAAACAAAAATGTGTCAATTCTTACTTTAGCTAAGGTTGACCAGGATTTAAGGGAAGAAATGTTGATTTTTTTAAAATTGTAAAATTTCTTGTAATTAGTTTCGTTGTCATTATCTATAACTACTAATTAATCAGAATAACATTCAGCATTGGTGTTGAAATGATTGTAGACTGGCAAAGGAGAAAATGAAGTTCAGTTCGTTAAAAAAAAAAAAAAGATAGCTATTTTGTTCTCTTACAGTCACAGATAGCTATGATTAAATTTTAATTTGATGTCAAATGAAACACTTGGTTACACCATGCTGAATTTCAGAGCACAGCTCTACTCAGTTCAGAGGAATTCCCCATTTAAATGAACAGAAAGTTTGTTCTGTACCATCCTAAAGGCTTCCAAAGGAAGGTTCAGCTTAGTTCACATCCACAAAATGAATCGCAGTACTAGCCAAGAAAATTTTATGGTGACTAGCTAAATAATTACACAACAAAGTGATTTTTAATATTGCTACTCTATTTTTCTGCACAATGCATCTTCTACAATTTTAGCTGCTAACTTTCAAGAACACTTGAGACCAAATTGTCTTCAGCCGCCTGTGTTAAAGTCACAGCATCACTGATAGCACGCAAACGTTCCTCTTTTTTGTAGAAAACCAGCATGTGAATACAGAAATATGTCTAGCTTTGCATGCAGTCCTGTTAATTTTGGTGTTGTACTAGTCTGGGAAGGCACAAATATCCAGCTACAGAGTCAGGGCCTGAGTGAATATCTCAGATGAGCAGAATGTGCAGTCATGTGTCATCACCCTGTAGTAAGCATTATAAAGGAGAAATATTATATTTACACAGTAGAGCTGGTGAAAGTGTAGATAGCTGCCAGTTCACTATGCGATAAAGAAACAGTAGAAAAGTTTTAGAAAGGATTGCTTAAAAACAATATCCTTCTCATGGACAAAAGATGTGACCTCTCCTCCTTTGAGTCTCCTGCTCGTGTTATCCGCTGGATCATCACCTCTATAAAGCTGCCATCCAGTTGGAAAATTACTTCTGCCTTTCAACCACTGTGTAGCATTTTTACTCACTGTCAGCTCAGCTAATCCTATTGTATTAATGGCTCTAACAGACCAGTTTTGCTGAAAGGATGATTGGACAGTGATTTGATTTCTTCTGATAGTTACCGGGACCTGATTTTTCATCCTCTTTTATAGATACAATTGACTACACAAAGCACAGTGCAACAAATAATCAGATTTGGGCTAGTTTCCTCTCTCATGTGCACCAAAAGAAGCACGAATAATTCTGAAAAATCTTAATTCCTCATTTCGCAACTGTTTCTTAAAGAAGTTGTTGAAATAAGTTATTTTATAAATTATTCAAATTAATTTCAATGCAAGTACTCTTCAAATAGAAATACCTGTGTCACCTTGCATCACTTTTATAGAACATAATCTGTTCTTACCATTACTGTCTGCCAGCCAGAATAGTTAATTCTGTATGAAAGGTTTTGATGGGAATATTCTGAAAATATATTTTCATGCCATGTAGCTAGCAGGGACAAATGGGAGAAAATACAAAGAAATAATAGTGCTAGGAAGAAAAGAGGAGTTGCGGTCATGTAACGTGGACCATATACAGTCAGTCCTTAATTATAGTTAATCTATCCATTCTCTGTGATAGCAAATAAGACCTCTAGTGATTACAAGGGAAGAGGTCTGAAAGCAGAAATCAAAGAGAAGTGTGCAAATCTCAGAGATTTAAAATGGAAATTGAATGTTTTCAATCCAAAGAAATAGTCCCAGAGGCTAAATGGGAAGAGCGGCAGTTCTTAAAAAGGATCTGGTAAAATACATAGATTTACACTATGTTTCATTTTTTGCTTATACATGCAGGCACTGTGTTTCTTTGACTCGCCTTCACTTAGACAAAATATTTATTTCTCCTTTCATTATCTTTATTATTAATATTAATAAATTTAGTTATTAAAAAAAACTTTTATTCCACCTTGCTTCCCTGGTTGTATTTACTGCAGCCATGACACAGGTGCAAGAACACTTGTCCCAGTGACTGATGCAAATTTCTGTAAAAACATTGACATATTGCAAGCAGGTCTGAAGTTTAGCACATCTGAAATTAGCCAGATTAGCCAATTTTGGAGAAAAAAATTAAATTTAAGAAGGTGTCAAAATAAGGCCAAAGTGAAGTTTCTTGGGATTGTAATATAATTAAAAAGCAGTTATTTTTATATCTAGATCATGATCTCTCCCTTGAGTCACTCCAAGTTTATTTAGAAATACGGTAAAAATTACTAAAAGAAGAGGACAAGCAAATTTCAAAAAATGTCTGTTCTAGGAAGCAGTTGCGAAAAAGGAGATATAAGTATCTAAGATGTGCTTATTTGTTGACTGCTGTGGTGCCAAAGTTGGTTCGGATGTGTAATATCTAAAAATGTGTAACAATAAAATAATCATAGATTAATAGCATTAAACTAAAGCAATGTTGAATGATTTTATGTTTGATACACTTGTGATGATAAACAATAGGAAAGTGATAAAGCTGTGTATGAATCAAACAGCACAGAAGAATTGTTCCCTCAGAAAGACCATTGATTTAATTATGTCTTGATTTTGATTCTGTTTGTCATCTGCAGACAACTGCAGAGGGTATTGGAAAATATTACAAGGTGTAGAAGTAAATTGGGGGTGGGGGTATTTTCCCATTGGAAATAATAGTAATGATTTACCTGAATGATTTTTTTTTCACCCATTACATTTGAATTCTTCATGGGAAACATTTCTAAGTGAGCTCTTTGTGCAAATGGTGCAGAGAATGGTAAGGAGAAAACAACTTGTTTGAACATATTTGTGTTTAACAGGGTGTCAAAGTCTTTGCTGCTTTTTATGCTTGGTTTCTGTTCTGATTTGACTGGAGAAAATGTATAGATTCCTACAAGTTATGGCCAGAAGGTACAGCTATGGAAACATTAACCTGACCTCCTAAATGGCAAAATGCAAAATTTCTTCCAGTGATTCCTACAGTGCAGCCCACAAGCAACGATTGATATACAGTTTCTGTTAGAAAAGGCTCTGTCTTAAGACTTTAGCGAAGAATTCCCCAGTATGTCCAATGCTTATTTTTGTTGGAAAATTTCATCTTATTTTCAGTTTGAACTATTCTGACTCTCGATCCCAGCATTTGTCTGGTTGAAAGGATTTCCAAGTATCAAGAATCATTCTCCCAACATTGATAGTTACAGACTGGGTTCAAGACACCTCTTAATCTTTTCTTTGATATATTCAATAGATTGAGCATCTTAGGGCTTTCAGTGTAAGACATGGTTGCTGAGTTTTCTTAAGTTTTTAATGTCATGAATGATTGTGGGAAAAGGTGGGGTTTTTTCTGAAACCTTTCATTTTTCACTTCCTTTTAAATATATGAGCACTGGAACTAAACACAGTAATGGCTTTAGTTATGCCACAAAAAGTAATGCCATTTTCTATTTCTGTTCATTATTTCTTTGCCTGTACATTCAAGACGTGCATTGCCCCTCTTAGCTGCTGCTTCATGCTAGGAGATCATCTACAGTAGCTTAACTAAAATGATCTTGTCGTTATTTCATTCTCAATGCACTTGGGATATATAGCACTGTATAGAAAAGGTGACCTCACCTAGAGTAAATTTGTGGTTGTTAGTGGACTTTACAGAGGTGTGCTGCATTTGGGCTGATGGCTTTGTCTCATACAAAACTCACAGAAAGGTCTAATTGTGCCCTAATGATTCTCATTTGGCAGAAAGCCTCGCTCTCATTTTTGGTCAAGATGGGTCATCTGTGCCCCTGGCAGTATCACACTGTCCTGAGTGTCGTACAGGGCATTCCAGAAAAGAAGAGATCCTCACAGAGTATTAGACAGAAAATGGAGCTAGAACAGAACCAAATTCCTGTTATTCTGAAATCTCTCCCACAAAAAAAAAAAAAATTTGATAGTCCCTGTTATATTATATTTCTACCTGCTGCACTGGAAAGCCCTCAGCTCAGCACGGGCCCACCCGAAGCTCTGTGGAGTCTGGGAGAGGCTGTATATTGACTTCAGACCTGAGAAACATGTGGAAATGTAGGAACTCCTGGGACTTCTACCCTGGATTCTGGTAGATTTTCAGATTTTGCAGATGTATCCCAAATTTTGTTCTACGAAGGCCAGCTGTAGGAAACGCTGCTTCCCTATTTACTCAATATTCAAGCAGAAGGCTGCAACAGAATCAGAGTTCTTTACTAAGTATCTTTATAAAACATTTCTAATTATTCAAAATTACAGTCAATAATTGCAATCAATATTTACAGTGGGTTTCAAAAGTACATTTCAAAAAAATGAAAATAAACCTAATGAAATTTGTCAGATAGACAGCACTTGATAAGACCAATGCTAGTAGTTGCAGATTTTCAATGAATTGCTTTAGTTCATCATTATTGAGACTATGACTGTTCATGCTTCATAACATACTTTATAACATACCTGATTTTTTCATATCTTTTCCAAATATTTTCTTTTGAACCACATTAAAAAAAAAAACAGCTTCTCTAACAAACAATTTGAGAACCCAATGGGACAGGCTAAGTAACACTAACCGAGAGATGCTGGGTGCAGTCCCATAGAAAAAGCTGTCTCTTAAATGACATTTTCTAGTATAGGATTTTAAAGCAGATAAATTTATAGAGATATATACCTATGTATTACTCTTTGGGAAAACAAACTTAAAATATAGTATTTAAAATTTCTAGCCATCATTTTTAATGCCAGACACCTGCATAAAGATAAGCTTT
>JAVJGJ010000032.1:31272230-31304367 GCA_035590215.1 Microhierax caerulescens | reverse complement strand
AGCTTTATTTCAGGCTACTTCCCCACTACTTGTACTACTGAATATCTTATGAAATTCCATGAACTATGTCTGTGGTATATTATAGCCTTCATTGCTACCAAATATGATTTTGAACTATAATTTTGATGAGGGGAAAAAACATATAAAAATGCCAACTCTAATATGCTATTTCTTATTATGTTATATCTAGAATGTTATTTCTATAACTTCAAAATACTAATGTACTGTTTCATCTGTTTATCATGAAAATACTGTTCTTATATAATTGTCAAAACAAATATTGTGCTGTGTGGCTAAGATGTAAATATTCTAGCAGGCAAAAAATGTGTAATAGCAGAAATAACCAGAAAACATATAAACAGTCACTTATTTTTAAAACAAATCAAAGTTTCCATGAAGCATCACCGAATATTAAAATGATTCTTGAATTAATAAAAATATCATGTAAAAACATGATTCACATTTTTGTATCACTGAATCATGGTAATATGCTAAAATAATTAGAATTGGTTGGACTTTTGCTGCAAAAAAATATGGAGCAGATTCTGCTCTCAGCTCAGTAAGGACAGTCTGAGACAATTCTGAAGATATTAAGCGAGATTCACAGCCTGTGTAAGTTGTGTAGTTCTACTGATTTCAACCACGTCATGCTGTCAACTGAGTATTTGCCTCGGTATGTACCGTCAACAGATTACAGCAGTAGCGCTGAGAGCAGAATTTGGCCAAAGGAATTGGGTTGTAAACACAAAAACCAGCAGTGCAGTTGTTGTGGAGGCAGGGGTGAGGGGTCGGGGGGAAGGTCTAGGAAAAAAGCATTTGCAGTGGATGAAGACCTGTCTAGTTCTTCAAGCGAGTAGCTTGGTGCAACGTGAAACCAGAGACCTTTTCACATCTACTAGAAGTCAGAGCACTGAAGAGAAAATTATCTGTCTGGGCAGTCATCCAGTTGCTAGTGGAGGCTG
This sequence comes from Microhierax caerulescens, assembly GCA_035590215.1. Lineage (NCBI taxonomy): Eukaryota > Metazoa > Chordata > Aves > Falconiformes > Falconidae > Microhierax > Microhierax caerulescens. The sequence continues at coordinate 31,303,405 of JAVJGJ010000032.1, read as the reverse complement.
TAAGGCCCTTCTGGCCTGCTCTTGTGTTGACAGTCCCTTGTAGCTCCTCGTCTTGTACCTGGGCTGTGCATTGGTGAAGATCATTGGTATGATCAGCTGGTGCAGAAAAGGCAGAGCCATTCTTTGCCAATGCCTACAGCAGCGAGGAGATGGCGCTTTGTGTCTTGAAAGATTCTGGTTCCACTGATGCCAGCAGACCTAGTCAGTAGCCAATAATGTCCTTCAGAGTGGATGGATCTAAATGTGGGTAAATTCAGGCTATATGTGGCAAAATCATCAGCAATGACAGAAATGTGTAATATGGGTTTACTGTCCTCCACGTATGTAAATTTTACACCAGTGCAATTGTAATGACATAAATAGTTACTCCTGATATGAATGAGGAAAATTTTGTTCCCTCTAAATTGCAAAATTAAGGTGTTGATAGTATACAAGGCTTTCAAAGAGTTCCCTCCTCTTTTTTGGGTTTGGGGTATTTTGGTTGTTTTTGTTTGTTTCTTTCTTTTTCAGTGGCTGGAGTAAGCAAAGTTAATAAAAAGCAAAGTTAGAATCTGGGTCTTCTGGCATCTCAGTCTGTGATTAGAAGAACAGACTATGCCAAAAAAATGGCAATCAGGAAAGTCAAGCAAAGTATTAGTGATACAGAAATATACCAACAATCACAAAAAGACACCTTAAATAAATAATAATGCTGAATGCTAATCTAACATTAAAACCTTGTAATGTACCATGAAGAAGCTGAACTAATTTTTTTCTTCAATTGTAGAACTGTTTAAGGTGGTTTAACTTGACAAAAACATGTGGAGGAATAAATTTTCCTTGCAGTTTAGTAGAGCATAGGGGTTTGGCTATATACACTGTTTTATTCACAGAACCAGAATGCAGCACTTTCAATTTTATTTAATTCAAAATATTTTGACAGTTTAACTTACTATCACTTAAAAGTTTAATCAATCAGACATTTAGAGGAAGCTGCTCAGCTAGTGTAAATCTTTATGCTTGACGGTCATTAAAAAAGACATACCAATCACTGCTACGAACAGGGGCCACGATACAGAACAATGTTAAACCCTGTAACAAGATGAGTTTAACCCTCTGACACTGCCTGTGATGTTGTGTTCAGAACTCTTCCTTTGATTCCATCACGAACAACAGAACTGGCCTTTCAGCAGGTTCATACGTTGGGTTTAAGCACTCACGTTGAGCGAAGTGGGGCCACCAAACAGGATGTCATTGCAGTATTGGTGTGGCACTATGCCAGCACTCTGGGAACCAGGGCTAGATGAAGGAGCCTGAAGTTATACTACAATTGAAATAACTGATATATCTTTCATTAAGTTTGGGGGATTTTGTACTTAAAAAAAAAAAAGAAATTAGTATATGAGGTTATAGGAAGAAGACTTCCAGAAGAGTTTAGCTGTAAGTAGCTATTTCTAGTAGCCCAAATAGCACTGTAATTTACACTGCACATAAATTATAATATCTTCATCTTGTGAGAACATAATATCTTTACTGTGTGAAATCTGGTGGTTTTCATTTTCTCAGCGAACTTTTTTGTTTTGTTGATCTTCATGTATTTACTCACAACAGGCATACTGCTTTTCATTTTTTTTTTTCTTTTCAGCCTCATTCCTAAATGCATGAACCAGTATGTACCCTTTGCACTATCATAACAAACTAAAATTTAAGGCAGTGAGATTTTAGAAGTCTAAATTTGGAGTGTGTGCATGGAAAAGGTGATTTATAATATCTTAAGCCAAATAACTTTCTCTGGTCTGACCTATGAGTATTAGAACTAAAAACTGAGAGACTTAAACCCTTAGTATTCACTGTTTATTATAGTTATTATTTTTAAAGTGGTAAACTTTTCAAATTATGTATTGGAATACTGTCTAGTTATGATGAGATTTTTCAGGGGGTTGTGCCATTAATTTATAAATGCTTTTCATTATGAAAAGTGACATATTCTGGCAGGAAATGTGTAGAAGGTATCATTGAGCCCAGTTCTGTGTAACTCATTATATTGACTCCTTGTTTACAATATATCCAAATTACTTTAGATGTCCTTTCTTAACAGTCACATGAAAAGGTATTTTCGTATAGGAAGACTCCATGAGGTATCACCTGTAATGACAGAACTGGGCTTCAATTTGCAATTGCTTCTGAGTGCTTGCTCCCCAGGAAGAGCTGGTGGAGAAGGCACCAACTGCAGGAAGAGATCTCCCAAGCAGCCAGGCTGCCGCCTTGTCACCCATCCCCGTTTCTTTGTTGGTTTCGCACAGTCCATCTCCTCGACTTCCGTGTTGGTTTTCCTTTGTTATTTTACTTTTCCCATTTTCTCTCTCCCCTGAGACATCATCTTTGTACTCACTCCTATCCTCTCCTCAGTCAAAATCATAATGGGCAACAGAGGCATATTCCCTCAAAAGCACCTACCCAGTGGAGAGGCTGAGGACTACAGGGACTAGCATGAGTACTAGGACACTGAGGCTGTTTCTTAACTTTAAATTCTGTCCACTTCATTAGCTGAGGCTCAGTTCCTAGTCCTCTTTCGCTTTGTAGGCTTTGGGCGAACCTTCCTTCCTGTGCCCCATATTGATGCTGGGTTGGGGATGAAAGGCCAAGTTTGTTGATAGCAGCTTTTAGTTAGGCAAAATGCCCTTTGATCTGATCTGGGGGCAGAACCCATGCCTGAGATTGCTGTGGCCTTCACTAGCTGTGCTAGGCAGAGAACTGATTGAATTTTTTTAAGATGTGCAAGTTTCTGATGCTGACAAATGCTGTGGGACATGATCCTACAATTCTGTTATTCCACCCAGTATAAGTGACAGTTTTTCCATGCTGGATTTTGAGATCTGAGCCAATGACCAGAGTGAGGGTCTCAGTAATGAGTGCAGGATCAGCCACGCTGCTGTAGTAACACCTTCACACCATATTCTAAAACTTAAGTTATCTTGTTCGATCTGTTTAAAATCATCTACTTCATACAGGTCGTTAAGGAAAATTCAAAATGGGAAAGTAGAAGCAAATGAACTTAGAATCCCTATCAGAAATGACTGATGGCTTTAAAATATATAGTTATAGAAGTCTTAATGACTAATAGTAATTAAACTTACAAAGAGCTGCAGTAAAACCTGTACAATTTTTGCACTGTGGAAACAGTATTTTTTTATTTCATATCACATAAATTTTGTTAAATAGAGGAAACACTGCTTCCCTGGTGCTTTTGTTTTTCCCTCTGGATTGTAGCAATGGAGCACTTGCATGTTGTGTTTGATGCCTTGCATGATGAAGACATGCAATGGCAAGTTCCAGTCTGCATGCTGCTTAATGAATGTTTTCCTTTTCTCTCCTTCCCTGTTATGTGCTTACAGAAGACAACTATGTGGAAGGTGGGTGCTTTCTACCTTATTTTCCTAAGCTCCTGTTTTTCCCTTCTGTTTAGTGGGTTTTTCCCCCTTCTGCTTAATGTTATAAAAGTACACATATCATTCAGTACGGTAAGTTGCATTTTTTTACCCATAAAGGTATACAAGTTTATTAAATAAGTGTGATTTCTTTTTCCATACAGAACACAAGCAAAACTCCATTTTAATCTTGGATTTATTGGTATAATTCCAGAATATCCCCACTGAAACAATGGGATTTATACTGCTGTGACTGACTGACATCACATTTCAAAATCATTCAGGAGATTTGCAGAAGGATTGATTCCTTCTCATGTTCTGTATGAAAAACACAACAAATTATTTGTTTCATTAGTATGGAGCATAAATCCCCATAAGAATGTAATGCATGTTAAATACCTATGTTTTAATTGCTTAGGAAAATGGAAAGCGCTTTTCTCTTTAATACTACAAATCTTGCTTGCTCTAATATCCTGCACAGCACAAAATTTTAGGAAAAAGTCCTTCTAACTTTTCAACATAATGCACTCTGCCTTTTTGACACAGTGAAAGAAGCAGCATGTGATTTTAATAATAATGTTGGTATGTAATTAAGTCCCTTTAAAGAAAGTATGGCACAGGGCAGTGGAAACTAAAGCACAGTGCCAGCTAGCCTGAATATTGGTAAGTAAGTCTATTAGCTGGTAAAACATTTTGCGTGCATATATCATAGTTTTAAAGGTACAGAATATGCTTCACAGCTCAGTTATTGCTGGGAATCAATACTGTCTTTCTGCTTATAAGCCAAAAGGTGAAGGTGCTTTTTGATGGATAATTTTTTTAAAAGTTTCCCTGGGCTGAATCTTTGCATACTGAATAAACAATTGTCTACTTGAAAAATAAAATAAAATAAAATCAGTTTATCTATCTAAACTGAGAAATAACTTTTCCCTTATTTTTTTCCAATACTTTAAAACTGTTTTTAAATTGAGGACTTTGTAAGCTAACTCATATGCAAAGTGAATGCCCTGGCACAGCTCTGACCCAGGGTCCCGTTGTGAGCCACTGTGGATCATGAGTCCACTCAGGATTCAAGGCACCGTGGACCACTGTCTGCCTGGTCAGTGGCAATTTATTGAAAAAGCCTGGAAGAATCGGTACCGCATTTCTCTGTGCTACTGTATTCAAGGGCAAAGAGAGGTGCTCAGATTTAACACATGTATGATGCTGTGCAACTTCCTTAAAATATGTTAGCAGTAGGAGAAAGAAAATTTAAACAATTCTGATGCTTTAATTGTGTGCCCTGTCACACACATACGTATCAATACCATTTCCTTTGCATTGTGAAACAAGAATGTATTCAACCACACTTGGGATAGGAATACTAACTGGAAAAAACAAAAGCCTAGAAATAAGTACCTAATTTTATATTTGATCTGTGCATAAAACTCTTACTGGTGTCAACATGAGTCTCAAATGTGAATTAGGATCAGTATAACTAGATAAGGAGGTGCAATTTCATTTCACGTATTCATTTATGCACAGCAGTACGAGATAAAGCCTGGATAACAGTTAATCCAGGCTTTACCTGAATCTAATTCTTAAAACGGCAACCTTAAATTTATTCCAACACAGATCTAGATACTTATGCATACATTAAAGCTACAAAAGATGTGTATGTAAAGAATGGAAGGGTAGAATAGTGAGTCCAAAGCACAATTTGGAAACCGAGCTTTAATTTTTCATCTTTGCTTTCTGTGATATCTGAGCATCTCTGTTAAAGTTAGGCTACATAAAAAAAAACAGGATTTAGTACTTACAGAGGTAATTTTGTACATGTTGCTGGTATGAAAAGACTACAATTTATTCATTTTACTAAAATTGTGCTAGGGATGAACATGTTCACCACAGGTTTACCATGTTTAAATTTTGTTTTGGCCTGTGCTCTGCCTGGAACTCACGCACCAAATTATGAAAATACCTTATCTTCATATCTGCTTCCACTGTCCCATCCTGTGCCCTGTAGCTCTCTCCTCTCAGAGCCAAGTTCAGTATAAAGATGGAGTGGATCACACATGAGGGATTCCTACTAAATCTTTAATTCCTAATTCACAAAGAAAAGGGTTTTACCATTCTGCTTATGAAGTAATGGTGCACAAATGGATATTTGCACTGTGTAGTACACCTATACACGGCTAGTTAACGCTGGAACTTCCCCTGACTATCCATTGTGGTATCCTCTATTACAAGCAGACTGTCATTTTGAAAATCTAGCAGCGATTGCTCTCAGGGTAGATTTATCTGTATCATTTTAAACAGTCTGTGGACAGGTACAGTAATAGTAATTCTTCACTCTTCCATAGCCTTCATCCATAGATTGGAAAAATATAAAATAAGTTAAGTATCATTATGTGCTTTCAGCAAGTAAGTGTAAGTAACCTTACTGCTTCACAAATAAAGTAAAATACAGAGTCAAACAAAATACAGTGTCTTGATGACTAGTACTAAATATTTTAATTGATAGATGTTTGGTTTGAGCAGTGTGTTTTTCACATTTACTTGACTTTTTTAGTTGAACAGTACTGTGAGTGACTCTTATAATTCAAGTGGTTTCTATGATGTTTTCAAGAGGCGCTTCTGCCATTTACATTTTTTTCAAATTATATATGAATCACGTATTTACAACTCACCGATCTCACATATCGTTTTAGCAAAAATAGTAGCTATCAAGCAGTGGTGATCTCTTGAGGCCAGGCTTTTTGTTTAGGCCCTTAGAGCTATAAAGACCATATTTAAATGCAAGCTAGTAAGAGATTACCTTCTCTGTGTTCCTGTAGGAGATGTGACAGCCATTTGCTGCATACCTTCTAAGAGCTGAAAGAGCTCACATAAAGGAGCTGCGGAAAAGTCACTATTCTATTAAAAGAAAAAAAGATGTTGTAACATTCGACTCATTTCACCTTCCCTCTATCAAATACAGTTAAGGCCATGTCAAAAGTCTAACATTTTACTATCGTTGCCAAGACAAAAATATAGAAGTCAAAAGACAAGCTAAATAATCTTCATAAATGAAGAGAGTAGTGCTTCCAGAAGGCTGTGTGTGCAGCGAGGGGTCCGAGCAAGGACATCCCGTACTGAAGGACTGAAGCTTGACCGTAGGTCTTTGTACTTTGTGCGTTCACCCCGCGTGCTTCTCTTGCAGCAACACTTCCAAAGAACACACGTGTAAACATTGCTACTCTCTTCCACAAGCTGCAAACTGCAGCCCAGCTGTGTGATTTTTCCCGTGCGATGCTTATGCAGCATCCCTTTGGGACCAGACTCAGCTCTCACTTACGCTGCTGTAAACCCCAGGTAATCCCACCAGCTGCCGGACACTGGGTTTGGAAACAGAACCCATTGCACAAGAGACGGGGCACATCAGGCCCGTAGGTTTAACTACCCTTCTAAAAAGGGTGACATTAAAAAACACTAATTCAGCAAAACCATTATTAGTACGTTTTGAAAATCACTTGAGGTTCGGGGCTGATAAGATATGAGTACTTTAAGACTGATTGCAGTTGGGAGTATCCTCTTTGAACTCCCCCACCCCCCACCCCCCCAAGTACTGTGAGTCATTTGTGCACCTAATTTTCTTTGTGAATTAGAAATCACAGGAACTCTCCAGGAAGTCTGCTTTCCAATAAAGAGCAGGATATTTTATTGCACACCTTCTTTGTGTGAATTAATGTTAATTAATTGTCAATAAGGAAATAATGTAGCACTTTTTGTAGCTGTTGGAGAAAAAGAAGCACATTTAACACATGAGCAACCCATAACTTCTAAAATGGATGCTAAATCAGCTAAGCTCCACAAGAATAAGCCTGTTTTTTAAACCAGACATAAAGCGTGAAAATCTTTCATATTTCTAGAAAAATTATCTCCCTACATCACATTATTCTCAGTGAGAATATAAGTATAATTTTGTTTTCATTAATAAAAAAACTTATGTTAAAGAGAAATCACTCTGGTTGAGTGATTATCATTCTGGACATCTGTTTGGAAATGTCACTAGAGCTATACTGGTATGACTGGATTTCATCTCACAATACAAATATATAGCAAAATCTATTTCTCACAGATTTATGAAGTAGCTTCAGAAGCTGATACTTAAATTTTCTTTATCACTATGTATTTTATATTGAATATGTAATATTTTTCCTTCTCTGGAACAAGTCATTCTACTGTCACGTTTCACACAAATAAGGAGACATCCCTTGCATTATCATTTCAATGTGATGAAGAAATTTTATTTAATTACCTGAAATGCTCATTTTTATGAGGGGAAAAAGATCAGACCCAGCCCATTTTTCAGGTTTATACTTCTCCGGTTTTTAACATCATTTCACACATAGAGGACAGGAAGTCCTCCCAGCAAAGTGTTCAAAGCTATACAATCAAAATACGTTAAAGACAGATGGAATATTAAAGGAATTAGTTGGATTTGAAAGCATTTTATTTTCTGTCATCCCAACTACTGCACAGAAGAAATACACAATAAAGCAGCACCCGGTGTCTGAATTGCAGTTCTGTTACTCGTAGCCCAAAGCATTCCAACCAGTGGTTGAAAAATGCTCTTTGATTTCCCTCTGTGATACAGACATCTCATAGGAAACAGATGCCTGTCACAAAACATTTTTGTCACTGTGACAACACCACCTTCCCGTGCTCCCTTGTTCATTGCTGACTGTGCTCTTGTTTCCCTTCAAGGTCTGGCGCACCTGATGATGGGCGACCAAGGTATGGGCTCTGTTCCTTTTCCACTCTGCTTTCATTGTTTCTTCTTGTTCTGTAGCTGCTTTGAATCCATCACTGCAAACGATGGGCAAATGCTTGAAAGCTGTCTTTGGCTGCAAATAAACACATGGTTTTAGTCACATCTTATTTCATCATTATTTTTTTGTTTGCTCCGTAAGCTTTTGTCCTTCCTGCCTCCTCAACTCCCCCTCTTGCAATACAATAGCTGAAAAGAGGTGAGAGAAGTAAGAAGGTGATTAAGAAAATTTCATGTATTTATCAGAAAATACAATACCTGTGATTCGATAAAAGATAAACGAAGCACAAGAGCAGTCTTCAGATAGCTTCTGAAAGAAGATACTCAGCTTGTCACTTTGTACACATTGAAGAGTCCATTTACATTATTGCATGGCTGGTTGGAAATGTGCAGAAAACTCCTGCTCCTGGCTTCTGGAATGCTGAGAGTACGATCTTGCAACCTAACAAAATCAGTGATTTTTTTTCCTCCTAACCCATTGTCCATGTTATTTTTGTGTCACTCTTTCTGCTCTAAGCATGGGTTATTTCTGTTTCTCTGCATGTACATGATTGGAAAAAATAAACTAAGTCCTAATATGACACTGATTGCATCTCCATTTGTCTCCAGATACTTTGTTTCTTCATGTTCAGATACTATTGCATCTACATATACTCATGACTCTTACTGTTGTTTCTCTCCTCTTCTTTATTCTCTTTTTGTCTGGAAATGCTTTCTTCATGGAACCATTTCACCAAATCCATAGGTAAAAGTAAAGGTATTACATGATTTTCTTTATTCTTTTTTTAATGCCATCAGTATACTTTAATGTATGTATAAGTAATGCAAATAAATGTGAATCTTTTTGCACTGATAACATGAGGTAGGTATATTTTTAAACTATTTCATGGATATCAAGGTAAGGAGAAGTATCCTAAAGTACAGGCTGACCTTTTGTGAAGTTTGTCTCCTAGTTTTGTGAGACGTAAATCTTTGGCAGTGATAAAGGAGGCTACACTTATAGAAAGCATTCAGGATAAAATAACAGCCACATTTTGAGGCATGCATTTTTCTGTTCTCAAAGGATTGTAGGCTAAACCACCAGGCACAGAAAAAAGCATGATCTTGTTCAATAGAGACTCTCTGGAGATAATCTGTCTGTGGCCAGTCCACAGCCTGATGTAAGTTTTAAGTCTGAATAGCACTGACTTCAGCAAGTCTCTTCTATCAGCTGATCACGTTTGCCCTCAGATTTTCCTTGTATATTAATCATTTGATTATATTTGACACAAGAATTGGGCAAAGGAACAAGGAAGAATGAACACCAAAGAGAAGTGTGGGGTTATTTCAGAATTTTTTACTCTTTTCTGTTTGTTTATGTAAAGAATACCAGCCATGTTTACTTTCTCCTGGAGGGAACGTGCAGTAGGGTCAAGACTTTCCCTGTATAAATAAGCACCTGGTTTTGCTATGAGGATACTTGTTCACAGACATCACACAAATATATTCTTAAGATAAGGAGCTGGTCCTTAAAAGCCATTAAATCTGTGTTCCATGTGATGAATAATACAGTTTTATTCATCTTACGCATTTGTCAGGGTGTGGCTATTCTTGGTATAAATCAAAAATCCAATCTGCATGGTCATACTTTCTTAACTAGCTAAATTGGAAGCAGCCTTCCAGTTTCCTTGGTGTCTTGGCTCATTTACTGTTTCTACATCTAGAACGTTCATGTGATGCAAAGACTGTAATGACAAACCCGTAGTGTCTCATTCCTCTTCATATCAGGCTCTCTGGACAGGCTGTGTACCTGCCTGTAGGTGGGACGCTATTTAACGAGTTGTGCGTGTTCTGGAGCTGGAAATCTTCTTGCTTAGGAAAAGTTTTAAGCAAGCAGAATGGAAACCTGTCTGCTGGTTTCTTTGATTTATAGGATTTGGGTTTTTTGTTGGATACCTGATCCTTGTTGTATTTTTCTCAACAGTACCTTGTATGTATCACTTCCTTACTACTTATTTTTATCATCTTATTCCTTAATGGTAGATGTCTTGAGTGGAGTTACCTTAAAATGACATTTTATAGTAACTGAACCTTGACACTATAGTTATTTTTTATTAATATTAAGGAATTCTTTATTAGATTATTCTATATACAGAATACACTATACAGTATGTACAACACTGAAAGAGTTTCTGTATAAAAGGATGAAAACATAAGTATTACAAATATATATTATGATTAATAGTTGGTCTAGAAGGCAGATTTTAGCGAAAGAAAAACTTTGCAAGTATTGTGCAGTAGTTAGACATTTATATATTTATTTTAAAAGGTTTAACAATTATATTCACCAAAAAATTACCTTGGATATATCAGCTACATTTAGTGATGTGCCATGTGACATAATTTGAACACCAGTCACCAGTCATCTAATAATTTGATTACATTTTTCTTCTCACATTTTAATTTATTGCATTTATCCAGTTTACATTGGAATATTGATTACTGTGTTTTAATAATCACAATACTTCTGCAAATATAACACTGTGTATTTGTTCAAGTGGATGAAAAGCATTTATGTGTATACAAACTCCAGTTGCTTGTAACAGAAAGTATCCTTTGATATGGAACTATATTCTCAACCAGGAGAAAATGGCCTCGTTTTATTGACTATCCTGGAACTATACTAATATTGACTATTGAAATCTGTGACCTTGAAACAGTTGTGGTAACACACGTTTGTAAGAGGAGCTCAGCATTCAATTGATTCGCACCTATTTCAATCTTTCATTATAACTTCAATTCTTTTAGAGGTAGGTAAAGCCAGTGACAAAAGTGATTGCAAAATTCTGAGTGATTATATAATGAATTAATCTTATTCTGGAAATATAAGCAATAAAAAAACTTTATGAGGCTTTACTGTGTAATTTGCACTGAAGAGTATAAATGGTTGAAGCATCACGACCTTCTTCGATTGTGTAGATATTCTTTGGGATAACAGAAAAGGAAAAGAAAAAAACCCAAAAAACAATGTACCTTCAGAATTGGGACAGGGTGTTGACAGGGCAGGGACCTGGTGTTGGCAGAGAAAGGAGGGCTGAGGGCTGAGGCAGCCTTTCCAAGCGGGCAAGCAATTAAAAATCCAGTATGATCTCACTGGACCCACCTGCTTTTTGTTTAGTTGTAAATATAAATTGGAATACTCTGGATAATTTCCTCACAAGGTTTTTATGGAAGCTTTATCAATATTAACAGAGCTGTCACTGTCCATTAGAGAAAGGCAGAAGCAAAGCTCAGAAGATGTCATGGTGCTGAGACATGTGTCAGCACTCAAAGTCATATAACTTGATCTATATACAAAACCAGCTGACATGAAGGAGGATATAACATAAAGCCAAAAGCCTGAATAGAGGTTTTTCTCATAAATTTAGAGCTATACCAAACGTGTTTCCTGATCCATTAATCCTTGTAGGTGCTATGTCTAATTCTAGGAAGAGCCACAGGCTTTTAGTTGTACTGGCATTTGTTTATTTTCTACCAAGCATCCTGTATGTTCAGAAATACTTAGGAATTCCCTCTCCCCCCACCCCGGGTACCACCTACCTGTATACAACTTCAGCAGTAGAGTTGTTGCAGATGTGGTGGTGAAGAGACAGTAAGCAGGTAAGGTTTGTGAATGTTTTTTATTATTAATTGATTAGACCACTTGAACATGCTGCTGAGAACAATTGTTTGAATTTGAAGGCAACCTTGATATCTGCCGCTCATAACAGACACGGAAAAGAATTTGTTTGCCCAAACGAATTTTGTCTGCTTTCTCCAGCTATTTTAGGTGGTCTAATAAAATTACCAATCCTACCTGTAGGCCTTACCTTGTCAAAAGTTAGTACCCCTCAGATTTCCCGTGCAGAATTGTTTTGTGATGAATAGTAACACAAGCAAGATAACATGGCAGCTAACGTAAAATACTCAATGCCTTTATTTTATTAAAAAAAAAATCCTCTCCTCCTTTTCATTTTCTTTTGATGAGCAATGAAAAGGGTTTAAAATTCAGCTACTATAACTTAGTGACATGTATTGCTTCATATTAATATTGCAGTTCTCTTAAGCCTATACATATTTTTAACTACCATTTATTTCTATGTAAATAACCTACTTTTGACTGTGTATATTACTTATTCCATACCTAAACACTATGTTCATACTCCTGTTCTATTACTTTAGATATTATGTGCAGCTTTGAATTGTACGTGAGTCACTGGGGTCCACAACAAACTATTAAACGATATCTAGCTGAGCAATAAGTGTTTCTACCAAAAGATTGATAGTACAACTGCATTTTATTGTATTAGATTACAGTCTTTTGATGTGCTGGTATTTGGTACGCTGTGTATAAATGCTGAAGAAAGATTTCAGAATGTCAGTTTATATATGTGTCAACTTCCTTGGTAAAAGAAGGCAAGTTCCGTACTGCACGAGCTATCATACAGTATCTGTAAAACCAAAGCTATCCCACTAATTTGTTAATTATCAATCACACAATTCAGCTGACAACTGGAAAAATAGGGCACTGAAAAATAAAAGTAATTTGAATAAATCTTTTAACAATCATGAGCATTAAAATGGTATGTTATAGTTAAGTAATTAGGTAGTGTCAAGCAACACAAATCACCTTGTGCCAGTAGCCACCCCTAACATCAAATTACGTGGCGGTCAGTCATTAAACTCAATGCAACCACAATTCATCTGAGTGTGATGACTTTCATTTTTTGCTCTGTTTTCAAAGAACTAAAATAATTTTGGCCTCTTGTACTCCCTGATCCTCCTGGGATTATTGCAAATCCTATCCTCATCGGCTTTTGTGGGGGCTGCTTCGAAGTGGGTCTTAAAGCCGTGCATCCTCGAGCCTTTCTCGAGCCGAGCCACCAACGGTCCAGCAGCCGTGTAAATGCTTTGGTGCAGCACAGAGCTTCTTGTTCTTGGCTTGGCGCCCGTTGACGTGGATTCAGTTACGTGCCTTCTCAACTGCAGCTGGCTTTCACCTAGCAAGCGCACAACGTGGACAGAGGGCTTTCTTGCCTCTCTGTACTTGCCCACACAGCTACGTATCCTAGGTGACAGCAGCTTATTTGAAAGACTCACTGCTAGAATTGAACTGGGATAATTTAGGAGGTTTACACAGATTGGGGATGCCAGGCTCGGGGAACTGGAATTCTGTCTAAGTGACACTACAGCAGATGAATGGATAACCTGCGTTTCCCCGCTCAGTCTCATAGTTGCTTCTACTGATAAAAAAAGAACAAATCAATAGCGTTTAAAAATTTATCCTCCATTTAACAGGTCCCAAACATTCTGAAAGTCTTGTATAATTTACAATACGATCACCACAGAATTTTTAAAATACTCTATATAACATTTATCTGATTTTTTTAAAATGAGAATTACCTTTTTAAAGAAATTAAGGAACTTTAAATATAAAGTTCTTCAAAGTGCTCCAAAGAGCAGCAACTACACATCATATCCGTTCTATAGTGAGTTGGGTTTTTTTTAAGAGACTCATAAATATAGTGAAATAGTGGCTGATGTTCACCAAAATATTGGAATTAAATTCTTCTGTGTAAACCATGCACCTATGCCTACCCATATGTTCCAATAAATATTTATACTATCTTATATTTTTATGGCTAATCTGTTCAAATTTTTGTTCAGTATCAAATTCATTAAATATTTAAATCAGAAGGTGGTATCTTTATATGTTTAAGTTGTGGTGCATTGAAGCAAATAATTTCCTTGCACTTCAGTGAGTGATACCTAGCAAGTCTAGAATATGGCATTTGGAGCTGCAGATTCATCTTTATGTTGAAATGTGATCAATTAATGTTTCCTAAGGAGAAAAATGCAGCAGAACATGACTGCTGTACAAGTTTTCTGTCTGAAGTACATGGCTCAGAAGAAATACATCAACATCAGGACCAGAAATACAATTTCTGTCTTGAGACATGTATACCCAAGATTATTTCGAGGTACCTGATTCCTGATCAGCAGTATGAAAAGAAATTGTAAGGATCTGCCATAAATATCAAGAAAACTATATGAAGAAAGGGCAATTTGTTTATTTTTAAAATGTTATTTTCCTGACATGTCACAATGTGATAATGTCCAGTCCATGCCATAAGTTCTAGCACCTTTCCACCACCAAAGCAAAACCTTTACCGTATTCTGAATCATTCTGATGTCATTCAAAATTATCTTGTATCATATATACATGTAAATGTGACACTAGAATGATGTTATGTAAAAAAAAAAGGTTATGTTTGCAGAAGTGTACATTTCTGCTGGGTCCAGAAAGCATTGTAGTGTAAGACAGTACATATTTAAGATTTTAGCTTCCTTGACACTAGGCTCCACTTTTGAGCACAGATTTCTCCAGAAGACAGGTATACCGACAAAGAGCTTTTCAAAATAATATTAAAGCTCTTTCGAGACGAAGGATATATATATTTCAGGCCCAAAAGTAGGTGGGGATTTATTTGAGATGGGAAACAGTAAAGCTGTCGCTCTGAAGAGGTAAAAAACAATTTTTGAGCAGGTAAGCAATGAAGAAATAGGAAAACTAGGCATTTCTTTCTTAAAGCAAACATTTCCTTTCATGTATGTATGTATGTACAAATATACATAGCAAATGAGAATTAAAATCTGCAGTGATCTGTATCTTTTTTGTACAATGTAATTCCGTGAGAGTTTCGTACAAATTTTGTAGGCATTTCCAACAAACCAGGGATTTCAGAAAGGTGTGTGCCTTGAATATCCTGTAGAATATCCTGGAACCTTCTCCTTTGCCCCTTTTAATATTTGATGACGTTACTGAGCCAAATACATTGTTAGAATGACACTAAGGATTACAGCTTCACTCTAGGGTTGCACTACAGCTGAGGTTTTCCTAGGATAAAATTCAGACCTTGAAACCTGCAAGAGCAGCTAAACAAATCAGCCCAAGGGAGCGTAATTTCTATTATTTCAGTGAAAACCAAAAGTCATTGGAGTTTATTGTACATCTCACTTATAGTAAAATTCTCAACTGACTTTAATGTTACTCCACTCAGTGGAGTTGCCTCAGTTAAGTGGAATGAAATCAGAGTCCTAAGGGGAAGTATTTTCACCCATCAAGCTTACTAAATTCAGGAGTGAACTTTATCACAGTTTCTAAAGAAACTAGATTTAATGAAAGTGAAGAACTCTTAAGAAAACCACCCTAAAATTGTTCTGATATAGCTGAAAATGTGGACTGTGCTCTCTAAATGCACATCATAGTATTTTTCCACCAAGAATGACTCCCCACAAAAGAAATAAAAAAAGATATTTAAATAGTCTGGTCAGAATTGATGTTCTTGTAGAAGTAAGAATGCTGCGTACAAAATTTTTAACCTACTCAGTCGTTTTCTGTGGCTGTGATAATATGCCAAGCTACTTAGAAACAAAAAAACCCTTGAATTATCCACTCTCCTTTAAAATCTTTTAATTAAACAATATCATTTGCACTGATACTAGTAATGCATCTCTTTCCTGATATTCAAAGCCTTCTATAACCCTGTCATTCTTAATTGCTTGAAGGCAGCTTTCTATCTTCACTTCAGGGATGACCCAGAGCAATTAACTATCAGCAGAACAGTGAAACTGTGCAATGAACTGGGAGATTCAGGAGCTCAAAGGAAAAAACTTGCATAGGAACTGAGTATGGACCATGGGCTTTGCTATGAAATTCCACCTTCACCATTCTTTTAATGCTTTTCATACACACCAGCCTGTTGTCCAAATATATATTTTCCAGACTTGGGAGGAAAGGAAAATGATTGAATCTCTTTATTGACTTCATTTACTCCAGTGCAAGTTATTTTTCCCCCACTTACATCGGGTAGATTTGGGTGGGATTTTTTGTTGGCACCCACTTACACTAATTTTCTGATCAGCACATCATTTAGTTTAAAGGCTGGTTTAGTAACTTGCTAATGTGTCTTAGAGATTCTAGTACATCTTGTTGCCTGCTTAAAGTACGCATTTGTTTCTTGAAGAAGGAGAACATCTGGGCTGATTCACTGGCACCTTCTCCAAAGCTGTGTAGAAGCAATCTCAAATAACAAGAGGCTACTAGAGGAACTGAGAGGCCACACCTGGCACTGCTGATGTCACAGCACTGACTTGAGTAGCACCTTTGTGTTAGGGGTGGGAGGGAATAAAAGCAGCTGGCTCTAATCCCTTCCATCTGCCTTTGCATGTTCTTCAGACAGACGGGAGTCAGCTTGGGGAGCAAAAGTCAGTGCAAGTGAGTATAAGGCTGCAAGTTTTTCACTGGAGTTACTCTTAGTTCCTAGGTCTGTCCTGCATTTCATTTTGTAGCTGTTGTTATCTTATTTTCTGGAGTATCCACCCAAAGGAAAGGAGGCTAAAGGTCTTCTGTGGCCATTAATATTCTGCTTCTGAAGTGTCACTGTTAGCTGAAAACCCCAGGAGATTGATTCCTGATGCCAGCGTGACCCCACTCCCACCCAATAGTAACATCTCCCTCTACGATTAAAAATAAGAAATAACTTGCCTGACTTCCCACTTCATTGAGCTTGAATAGCTTTAGTAGGAAGAACTTGGGTTATAGCAAAAAGGTGCCAGATAACTGCTTTCCATCTCAGAAAAAGGGCATGGCAGACATTTTGCAGATAATACCAAGATGGTCCTTTGATTTTTCTCAGTTAATGGCTCTGCTTAACAACTTGGTCCTACAATGTAGTGTGCTTACTATTTGCAGGAGTCCATAAGAAATCTTAAAAAAAAAAATAATAAATCACTGAGCTCAGTTACAGGCAAATCACCTTTGAAAACTCTGTTTGCCTGCATATGAGACGATATCAGGATTGTGCTATTGAACCTGTGCAAAACAAAGTGTGAATTAGTTTTAGAGCCAAATGTCATTTTGTCAATGCTGTTTTCACTATGAACAGGTGTGTCATTTAAATGGGCATTTGATGTTATTTGTGTTAACTGCAACTCTTGACTAGTGGTTGTGTAGTTTTCCATTTTAGAAGAGCTATTTGGGCGTTAATTATATGGAACTGTATGTGTTTACATTTCACAAAGATGATGCAAGAGTTCAAAAAACTCTGATTTCAATTTGACTTTAATCTTCATATACCTGAACACCCCCATATCACTGTGGTACAAGTACTGAACTGATGCTCTCATTTCACCTGGATACTTGCGTAAACTGTAAATTTTGCAGGTATGCCTCAAGGCACTTACATCGTTAGGAACCTTCAAACACATGTAAATACAGCTGTGTCTGTGTCAGACATGAACTGATGGGTTTTGATGTCCTTAGCAGATTTCTTTTCAGGCCTATAGTTCTCTGCAATAAATTATTCACGTAAGGATGCTGCCCATGACTGTAACTGTGTTATAAGGTTTGGAAGAAAATTTAGACTTCAGAAAAGAATCATATAAAAGTATCCCACTGCAAAATTGGAGCAACAAAGGTAAACTTGGAAATTGGTAATTTTATACGATTCTTGTACAACTTATTTGTCTGTATAGAACTGGTATGTTCATACACAACCATGCATCCTGCATAAGACAGAGGAAGAGACCTGTGGCAAATCTATATTCTGAAATTACATAAAGCCACCTGAGTGCCACTGTTAGTCTACTGCTCTGTACCTCCCCAGAGCAAAGGAAACTGTTTAGACTGCTGTGGAAAGGATGTATTCCTATACGCCTATTGAAAATGTTGAGAGGCACTGAATACATAGTAAAACACAGTGAGTGATTCACAATTCTCAAGGACAAATTCCTCAATTTTTAGTAGCATACACGCACTTAACGTACATAAATGCAGCTGCATTCAGGACTGAGACACACTGATAAATAAAAATGCCCTGAAACCATTCAGTTCTGCTATACTTCATTCAGGAATGCCTCTATCTCAAGTGTTCTATAATGACAAATATGTAATAAAAAATGTCTGCCATGTCTGCGCCCATAAATCACTATTATGTGTCATTTATTCTCTCTTTCAGAAAAACACATGTATTTGGTATTTATTCATTGTTCTAAAATAGATGAGAGAGAGATGCCTTGTGTTGTCCCTGAAATGGGTAGTCTTGTTAAAGAAACAGGTTTTTGAAAGTTCTGTGTTTATTAAGCTGTTATAAAAGCAATACAAAGGGGTAATTAATATCTTCCTTTTCAGAGCACCTAGATCTGTATATCAGCCCTATAGCTTTTAATAAGTACATATAACTTTCAGAAATGTACATATATCTGGGTCATGCTAATTACCCACCTTGGGAGGCAAGAATGTGCCTATACTTCTCTACCTAGTTGGCATACTCTTGAGACCGGAGTTGGAAGAGCAGGCTTCAGAAAGTCTAAAAATACATTTCCTAGGCTCTTAGCCATTAAACTGCTTAAAGAGGAGGTGTCTCATAGTAGCTGACAGCCTGTAATTTGTGTTGCGCAGGAAATAGGACTAGATAATCAAAAACAACACTTCTTGCCTTGAAGCCTATGAATCGCACGTAATAGAGAAATCACTGTGGTAATGTGTAAGCAAATTGTCAGACTATAAAAATGGCCACCTCCGGTTTTATTTTACGAAAAATAATTTTATCGTTTTTCTTGTGTAGATGGAATTATGTGTCAATGAGTCCCCCAAAATGCCAAGTCAAGTCCTAGCACTCTTTATGGACTAACTGGAAAAAACACTCAAAACACTGCCTTAAGTCAGAATGTACATGAAAACTGAAATATCTTCATGGAAAACATGTATGAAAGTGTGAATCGAAAGGAGATCATCTTTCTCAAAGCTCAGTGTTTTGCTGTGATCATTTCTTTTGAATACTTAAAATTGAGTACTACAGTTAAACAAATTTCCTTTTCAGGAATGTTATGCCATTCATTATTTTTATTTCATACAGACTCTCATAACGCATTTACAATAGGGCATGGCGGGGTTCTAGTTATACAGTAAGAAATGAGGTTACCATGTTATACAGGGATCGCTACAGCAGATAAACCTGGGCAAAACATTTTTGTGTGCTATTTGTGCAGCAGAACTGGCCCCATTCATTTTTGCTCTTTGATATAGGAGGAGAAAAAGCTTATACAAAGCTGACAAACTCAATGAGGAACAGAAATTGCGATCTAATCCAGCAAATTTTATAAACCAGAGGCTAAAGCAGTCCCATAAGAGTGCTCTGAATTGGGAAGAAGAAAGATTCAAACTCCTAAGACCCAGAGTTTTAATTTAAAGACTGAACCCAGTGTTCTAATATTTAGTTTCTCTTTGAACCTCACCATTCAAATATATATTCACTGAGTTAAGTAGTCTTCTTTAGTTGCAATATGCTTACACAAAAGGAGAGGATGGAATCACAGGCTACTTCAGTGAAGGACTTATTATTCTACATCAGAATTATCTTTATTCCTGAAGACTTCAAATACTTTCTTAATCTTCAGTTTTACTGTAGCAGGAAAAGATCCTGTTATTTGCTAAAATATAAGAGGAGAAATGGGAGTTTGTAGCTTCTCCCTGACTATATGAAAAAAATGCAGAAGTTATTTCGTTCAATCAGGTCAGAATATTTCCAGCTAAAAAGAATTCCAAACTTTTCACTGATAGTACCTGTTAACTATCAGAGAGGAGGAAAGCCAGTTGTTGAGGTATATCTTCTATGTATAGTTACTGGTGTTCAGTTTCAAACCTTGCAGACAAACAGATGTTTGTATGCGGTATTAACGTGCTGTTTGATTGATAATTTATTAATGCAATGTTTGAAATATATGTACAAACAGGTGAAGATGTGCCACCGGGGAGAATACAACAGCATATTCAGATGGGGGAAAAAATCCCTGCTACTTTTAAAATCATTATTATTTTATGTGCTAATTATTCAATATATATAATATGGAAGCATGTCTGTGTGTAGCAAATAGGAGGACTCTCCTTCACCATATCAATCCTCGTTTTCTAACCTGCTTCTGCCTCCGTAACGAAGCTGGAACTTACACACCCACCAGTACACGTGCTCTGTGGGGAAAAGCCGTAGGGAAGTGGGAAACCGGACATTCAGTCAGCTCGCCTAAGGAAACGCTGAACGCTGTATTTCCATATCTTTGGACCGTGATCAAACTGTGCCGGTGCCACACAGAGGACCAGGTTTCAAAGAGGCGCCTGTAGTTCCTCCCGCGCCGCTGCGCAGTGAGCGTGGGGACCTCAGACACTGCCAGCAGCATCCTGCCTGGGCTTGGTGTCATCCCGCAGAACTGGCAGCGGCTGAGCTGTTCGGATAATTAGTCAAAGTGCTTGAGAACAAAGCACATTGAAATGTCACTACAAGGATGCAATCTTATTTTTGAAAGTGCATAATAGATTAATTGATGGGGGCGGGGGGGGGCGAGAAAAAAATCACAAAAACAACACAGCCCCAGTTATTTTTAATATATATATGTAATTAGATCATTTTGTATCATTTATACTGGATTATAATATCCACCTTCACATACATAAGTACATGAGAGGGAAAACCCACACAACCTGTTTTCCTTTATATTTGCAGTATATTTTATATTTATCTCAGTTTGCCTCTGTTTCCAGAGTGGTGTTTAGCTGGAGAACTGACGAAGCACTGATGTTTTCGTGGTTGAGAAAAGTCCATCATTATGCTGAAGGACAGAGGAAAACCTAACTGGCAGTTAAAGCATGAACTTTCTATACCTTAAAGTATGTTTCTCAACACCTATTTTGCCCTTGGTGCATCTGGTGACAGTTTCAGCAGATATTTCAGTATCAGTGAAGTGTGGTCATGAGTGCTGACATGCCGAGGCGTGTTATTCATACTAAAACCCCAACTTTCCAGAATTGCTATATCTTTGATTCAAAAGCTATATTAATTTATTTTTAGGAGCTCTTTATGGAGCCCCTCTGATTGCTTCAGTGTTTCAGCTTATTGTAGGGGGTTTGCCTGAGAATAAACCTGAACACAGCAGTGCCAATAACCTTGGTTTGGGAAGGGAGGTTTATCAGTAGTAACACAGAGCAAGAAAGGAGCATGTGAAAACTTTGGATGTTGTTGCTGGGTAAATTTCAGTGTATATTGTTACCTAAAGCAGCATATATTTTTTTTCCTGCATTTCAGTTTTCTTTAGAAGCTGTACAAGTTGTGTTTGAGCTGGTTTTCCTTCTGCTTTGTTTTGTGTGTGGGGTGTTTTTTTTCTTTCAAACTAAAAAAAAGTAATGAACAGGGTTTCTGTGGTCTTAGAACAAAGCCACTGCCTTGTGGAGGCTGATGAACCGTTAATTAGATTACAGGTGAACTTCATTATCATGCAGTGAAGGTGTTCAGCTTTCCTATGTTCAAGGCAGTAGTGTGAATATGCACGGACAGAAATCACAGAACCATTTAGGTTGGAAAAGACCTTTCAGATCATCAAATCCAACTGTTAACCCAGCACTGCCAAGTCCACACTAATCCATGGCCCTAAGCACCGCATCTATGTGTCTTCTAAACACTTCCAGGGATGGTGATTCCACATCTCGGGGAAGCCTGTTGTTATGTTATATCACAGGATGGTTTGGGTTGGAAGGGGCCTTAAAGGTCACCCAGTTCCACCCCCCTGCCATGGGCAGGACCCCCCCCACCTGCCTAGGCCGCCCCCAAAGCCGGCAGAGCTTCCCAGGGAGGCCGCTCTCCTCTCCCTGCCCCGCAGGGTGCGGCAGCAATTGCAGCTTTCTTGCCTCCTGTGGCAGCGCAGGGTGAATAATCTGTACAGCGAGGCAGCTTCTTCCTTTGAAGTGTTGTACTGGTTCTTCCACACCCCCACACATGCTTGGGAGAGCACAGCACAATGAACGTAAAAAGAAGCCCCGTCACTGGTTTCAAGGCATAAATGGTTTCATTTAAAACATACTAATAAAAGGACTTTGCTCAGCCCATTTTTTATTGAAATGTTTAAAAGCCCACCCTGGTGTTTTTCTAAGGTAAAAATGTCTTCAGCATTAAAAACTTCCTTGTTGAAAGTGGGAACTGGCAAAGATGAACACGTGTCTCTGGAATGAACTACATTGGTTTAAAAAGACCTACAAATTTTTTTTTCCAGTTTTTCATACAAGAACAGTTTCATCTAGAGAATGTAGAACTATTTTAAAACTTCCAAGAGGAAGAGACGCACAGGAGGAAAACTGCACCTTGCAGACAAGAGCTGGAAAGAAAGGGTGGAAGAAAACAAGGCGAGGACAGGTCTCTCTGGAGGTCACTTCATTGCTCCCCCTTGCCTGGATCAGCTTAGTCTTGGAGAAAACTACTTGGTAATTTCCTTTACAGTTTGCAGCAGGAGTGTGCACACACCTGCACACGTGTGCCTAGCCTCCCCTCTTCCCTCCTGTCACTGCTGTAGTCCTCCAATCTTTCCTGGTCAGAGCAGAGTTGCACAGAATAGTAACACTGGAGGTTTTAAAATCAGAACTGTTTGTTTGCAGATAACACGATGGATTTCCTAACTGGGCGCTGACAGCAAAAAGAAACCACAGTGAAATACAAAGAAGTCTTCTGCCCACTATTGTTCTGTAAAAGCAGCAGCTACCCATTCTGTGCCTCACAGAGTAAGGAAATTGGGCTTTTCCTTTCTGATTTGTTACTATATCTTTTGGGATCTACAGGAAGAGGGTTGTTTTGTACACAAGCACCTATAGTAACTATGAAATACAGAGGAATCTCAGTCTTGCACTCTGCCTGAACCTCAGCTGTTGTACACACAAAAATAGGTGTTTCGTTACTCCTCAGCACAGCTCTCACAACAGCACACTGTCTGCAGGTTTTGTGTTACAGTGCTTATGGCATCGGCGGTTTTGCCAGGCATAGGAGGCCAGCAGTGACAGCACACTGCAGCCTCATGCTGCCAGCTGCCTCCAAAGTGCTAACAAGCAAGTAAAAAAAAAATAGTATCATTGAGCTGCCAATCCTATATTATTATTATTTTCATACTGTGAAAAAAAGTTAGCAACTTTTCAGTCCTGGGAGCAAATTCACACCACAGAGTAATTTTAATATACATTTTATATATATATTATTAAGTGTGCCTGGTATGTTTTGCAGCAAAAGGAGATTCAACACAGAAAATCTTAGACCAATAGTTAAAACCAGGATGAAACTGTGAGTAGAAGGATAAAGTACTACAATATTTTATGCAAATGAAAAAACCTATTTTCTGATTTGAGGAGGGTATTTTAATTTTAAACTCTGGGTTTGAATTATTGAATAAGCCTGGGTTATTTTTTAGTTCTACCTAATTCTGCATGCAGCTGCGTGGTCCATCAGCGCAGCGGTTGTGGCCCAGAAGAGCAAGGAGGCTTGTCTGCCATTAGACACTGCAAATCAGGTTTTGCCCTTCAAGACAGAAAAAGAGAGCCCAGCCCTGAGCTTGTGTCCCTGGCATGGCATTTTGATTAAATTAGAGACGCATTAGCATGAGCATTTCTGGTCCATGATGAGGGTGGATAAAGTGACCTTGATGCACGGAGCCATTTTCTGAGCAGTGTGAACAACAGCGAGGACGACCGCCCTGGGATGCTGGAGGGGAGGAGCAACACCATGCCAATGGCCTGTTCCGAGACCATCGGTACTGCAAACATTAAGGGACAAACACCAATTTTAATCGGTTTTTTAATGCCTTGTACAAAGCCAGCACAGCTCGGCTGTTTTGAAAATAGCACTGTTAACCTTCCTCTGCTGCTTCAATTGAATTTTAGTCCCAGCAGGATGAAAGGCTTGTGGGAACAGCATAGCTCCTGTGACAGTGAATGGTGATTGCAGCTCTGCTTGGATTTGTCTCCAGAAGTGTGATTTTGATCTCGCTTGGGCGTGCGGTGATGCCTTGCCTTTGACACCAACAGAGTCACCCTGTGAAACAAGGTGAGAGCCAGGCCAAATCAAGATCCCCTGTGCCGCCTCCGCTCCCGTCCGAGTTCTGCAGCTCTCAGGAGGTTTCATGTGCTCCAGATCTGCGTATTCCTCCCTGCCTGATCCAGGGCATTAGATGCAACCTATGTCGCTTCAGCCTGCAGGCAGGCAGCTACAGCAGCCCCGCTCTGCCCGCCCAGCTCAGGCAGGGGTTCCTGCCCTGCCCAAGGGGCTCCGGGCCAGCCTCCGTATGGGGACATCTCAACCCATGCCGTGGGGCTACAGCTGAAACCAGTGCTGGGGAGTAACCCAGCAGGTAGCTCACCTGGCAGATTTCACAAGTTGTTACAGCAGTTAATTAAGCAATGAGACATAATGGGCGTGATTTATGTCACTAGAGCAAACCTTCCTGCAGCAGTGGCTGGCACAAACACAACCCCTGGCCAGAAGGTCCCAAAGCACTCGACACCCAGGAAAGAGCATGCAGAGTTAACTTTGCACTGATCCTGCCAGGGGGCTGGACACCTGAATACCCCATGAGTTTCAGAGCATCATTGTTTGCTTCCTCTGGCCAAAGCCCATTTTAAATCACCTGTAGCTGTCTGTGAGCAGGGACTGTGGCTGCAGTGACCTAATATGGTGAAAGCACCAGCGCTTCGTCAAGGACCACAAATAGCCGTCTTGAACTGTGCGCTCTTCAAAGCAGAGCCTGTGTCTTCATACACCATACACGTAGGCTGCAGTATGCAGTCATTGTTAAACCGTAAATCACAAAAGGCTGGAGGGATTTTGGGGATCATCTTGTCTGCTGAATAAAGTAACCCATGCCTGACAGATGTTTTTCTCACCCATTTTTTAAAACTTCCAGTGACAGAGATTATGGTACCAAACATCACATAAATGAAAACACCCATTTCCTGAAAGAGTCTCTCATCCAGCAGCACACCAGTGTTTGGTGCAACACGGAAATATGTTCAGGGAGCACCGATATGATGAAATGTGCTAAATGCCTCCCCTCCTGCCCTTGCCTTCATCGTGGTTCCCAGATCGATACAAGCCTCTCTCTTGCCTCCAAGAGGGTTTTGCCTCGGGTGCATCCTGCAGCCAAGCAGCCCTTCCCGCAGCACCTAGGGTTCCTTTGGTGGGGGTTCCCACTGAACAACGCTTCCTGTCTCTGTTTGTAGAGACCTTTTTCCAGTCCCCTGCACTCACAGCACTTTTTCACAGCACACAGCAGTCTGGCATTTGCCCAGAGCCACGCAGCAGCCAAGTCTGAACCTGCTCTGCAGCCCTGGCACCTGCTTGGGAGATGAGGAGCTTGGGGCTGAGGGCAGAGCAGAAGCATCTGCCCCAGGCACCGCTCTGATGAGCTTTCCAAACCCTAGAGCGGTCCTGCACTCCTCTGGGTGCTGTGGCCTCAGGCGAGGGCTGGGGAGAGGAGCTCTCAGGAGGAACAGGGGAAGAGCAGGGTGGGCCAGATTACAGGGGCAACACGCGGGCGCAAGTGGGCACCCAAAAGCCTTGCAAAAGTGCTGGGTGTCTCATGGTCTGCTCTCAGGGCTGTGGCTTACATGGTCTCCATAACAGCAGGACTGGAGAAGAAACAAAAACATCCACGTAGCCCACATTTGCTCTGTGCTCCAGCATCACATTCCTCCCCCTGAGCTTAAGCGAAGCATGTGGGACCACCCTTCCTGCAAACACGGCAGCAGAGGCGCAGCTGGAGGGGCGGTGGGGGCGAGCACGGCTGCCCAGCTGCTGCCGCAGAGCCCGCCAGCACAAACGGCGCTGGCGGAAGAGCCACCTCCTCTCCCTTTGTTTTTGCTGGGATTGCAGGGAAAGAGGGAATGTGAGTCTGGACTGAACCAAGCGTTCCCCCCCCCCGCCCCAAGGCCTCCATCCACCAAACCTCCTCCTTCTTCCTGATGTCCCTGCAAAGTCAGCCTATGCCATGAAGCAGAGAGGCTTCCCCAGCATGGGGAAAGCACACAGAGCCATTCCCTGCATGGGACGGCCGCTCCCCCAGCCCTTCCCATCCCCAGTGAGTCTGTCCTGTGTGACCACATGCAGCCTCATTGCCAGCCTTGGACTCTGAAGCAGAGAGCGAAATACTGAACTGGTTCTGAATTTGGGAACTGGCAGTCCCAAAGCCCACAGGAAAAAAAAATATTCCCTTCTCTCTTACTACTTTCCCCGAGGGAGTTGCTTATCCAGCTTTGCAGTTTCAAAAAAAAAAAAAAAATAGCCCTGACGCAATCGTACCGTTGCCATGGCAAGAAGCATTGCTGCTGCATTTTCCTCTGTGAGTTACTGTGACCAGGATTTACCAAGTTGTAGGACAAAGCCGCCACGAGCGAAGGGATCAGAGCCGCAGCAAGGCTTGCAAAAAGCTGCATGAAATCTGGGTTGGCACATATTGCCGTAAGGCGGCGAGGGGGGTTACAGCAGCGTGGGGATACCCAAACCGGAGTATTAGGAAATGAGTTCCGCTCCCAATCCACCCTGGTGAGCTCAGCCTCTGCCACTCCCGGCTTTACCTCCATCTTGTGCATCTTCCCAGCGACTCTGACCATCCCCTTGCAGTGAGTGACCACCCCAGGGCTCCAGTTCTCCATTGCTCCATCCTTGTCACGGCAGCAAAGAGCGACTCCAGAGCTGGCTATAGAGCAACCCCACCTTGTTTTAGAGCGGCACAACACTTCACACGGAGGTAGGGACCTACACGTGGCACGAAGGGGCCAGACCGAAGACAGGGATCCACGAACCAGGAGGCAGCAGCACCGCAGAGGTGCAGAAGGCATCACCCATGGGAGTTACAGCCCCAGCTGCTGCTCATCGGGAGCTCACCTGCGTGGAGCTGGTGGCGAGGAAGGCAGACCCCACGCCAAGGGGCTAAGGGGGTTTGTCTGCAAGAGTTGCCAGGGTTGAGAGGAGGAAGAGGTGAGCTCAGAGCCATCGGCCCCAGGCAGCTCCTTCAGAAAGGTCTCCCAAAAGGTAGAGCCTGTTCCCCTTGTGCTGGGCTGTCCGGGTGCCCCAGGAGAAGGAATGGGGCAGACCCTGACCAGCTCAGGGGAAGCAAGGCCTCTGTCCCTGGGGGGACAAGGAGACCTGTCCCTGGCAAAGCTGGTGGGAACCAAAGCCCTGGAGGCCACACTTCTGGACCCCAAAACCCCAGTCCTGGGACAGAGCTCTGGCACAATGCTCTGTGCCTCCAGGGAGGGGATTCAGGGCTGGAGATGCTGCTGTACCCAGGCTGAGGTTAGGAAGGGATTCGGGGCTGGGGATACCAGGCTGAGGATGGTGAAAATAGCATATGGTAACCCAGGCAACAATGTAAATGGCTTAGAAGCAGTTTTATCAGGGACTGATGCTGTGCCTCTCAGCCAGACTATGGAAAACTAAATCCTCTGTTGTCATACCTGCCCAAATGGAGCTGAAATTTAGCAACAACTGAATGCAAGTGCTGCTATCACACCTAAAGAATTGTAAGACTTCTTTTGGGGCACACACCAGTAAGGGCTGTGCCCCGTTTCCCCAAGTTGTGCTGCTGTTCACCTGTGTCGAGGATCTGTCCACAGCCTGACCACCTGCACAGCCAAGATGGTGCCAATGTTTCCCTGGCTCTGCCTCTGTCCCAACAAACACATGGGGAATGTCTGTGAGGGATCACAGCTTGCAAAGCAAGCTGGCTTTGGGGTCTGACACTGACGCAGAGGCACAGATTCGCACTTTGGTCCAAGCAGTTTGGTTTGCCATCCTAACCAGAAGGGCAGACCAATTCCACGCCATTAACAGCTCCGTGTGAGAACAACCTCGGATCAGCCATTGTCTCAGGGGCCTGCAAAGAGCGCTACTCAGCCTCCCTTAATTGCGTCCCCCCTTAACTGCGTCAGCCTTTTCAGAGGGCTGAAGCACAGCAGCTCTTGTCATTTGCTTTTGCAGTGGCTGCAGTTTTCGGCTCCTCTTTAGGGCCTTCAGCAACATTTGGAAGAGGCCAGGCTTTCTGCAGAGCCCACACCTCCCGTGCCCCGCTCCCCTACGCAGGCTACCGTCACCAGAGGCCAGCGGCTCTGTAGCACACAGCGGCTCTGGCAACAGCCTCGTCAACCGGCGTGGGCCGTGGTCTGGCATTTGCAGTGGGATTTGTACCCTTTCCTTCTAGCGTTACCAGTTTGCAGGCATCAGCACTGACGTTACAGCCACTGGTTACGTAGCAATACTTTACTGGCATAAAACCTTTCACCTCCCGGCACTGCTGCGCTGGAGAGGCTGCTTGTGCCGTGGGCGACTTGGTTTGCTGCAGCAGCATGGGCTGCTCACACCCGTGGGATCCCAGGCTGCCCGGAAAACCCAGGCGGGGGCCTGCCCTGGCTGCTACCCCTTCTGGCAAGGCCCCACTGGGCTCTGTAGGTGGGCTATCTACCCGGCCACCCCCACATCCACATCTGCCAGGGTGCCCTGTACAAAACACAGCTGCTTCTGGTGTGGAAAAAGTAGCAGCAGAGAGAGACGTGTGTTCCTCTCTCCCACCTTCACTCCTGTCAACCTACCAGCTGTATTAAGGACTCATCTCGGTTATATAAGCTCTCATTAATCATCATCTAAGAGTATTTGCAGCATAGGAGTTCTTAAGGTCAGGAGATGCTACCCAAGGACACAATAAACAAACTTCTGCACAAACACCGAGTGACCTTGCAGGACAGAGGGCTGAGGATGCAGGAAGGTTTTTATCCACAGCCTGCACGGGAAAAAACCTGCCAGGAGCACAGTATCTCTCCCCAACAAGGGGTGAAATACACACCGAGATGAGCCAGCCTGGGTGCCAGAGGAAACTGGAGCTTTTCCACCCCCCTTGGCTCCCTCCACACACTCACTCGCTCACCCTTCAGGGACCCGGGTGGCACTGCCAGCACACTGGTGTTGGCTGCCACAATTTGTGGTGGGGCTGGTGGTCTCGGACCCCTGCCCAAGCCTGTGCAGGGTGGCCTTCGGTTCAGCTCCCTGCAGGGGACACCGCTATCCCCCCTCCCTCCCTCTGCTCCTCAGCAAGTCACCCTGTGCTGCCATTTCCCTGCCTATGAGGGTGAGGGACCGTAAATCACCTTGAGATCTGCAGAGAAGCGCAGCCCCTCCTGAGCAGCTTTATTGTTATTGACACAAGGAGCAGCGTGGCGGAGCGAGCTGGGATTCTGCGGGAACAGCCACGATTGCAGAAACCCCTGAACTGCAGAATCAACGTTTCTGCTTTGCCCAGAAGGTTCCCGCGCCCTCGCATGAGCTCATCCTGCACCGTCCCCCTTCTGTACCTCCCTGCTCCGCCGGCAACAGCAGCCAGGCTGTAACCCAAGCTCTCCCCAAGCCCTCTGCTCTGCAGAGGAGGAATGAGAAACGACAGCAGAGCAGATTCTTG
Source organism: Microhierax caerulescens (assembly GCA_035590215.1). Lineage (NCBI taxonomy): Eukaryota > Metazoa > Chordata > Aves > Falconiformes > Falconidae > Microhierax > Microhierax caerulescens. Next base: position 31,273,879 of record JAVJGJ010000032.1, on the reverse strand, counting down.
GCTGTCTGGGTCACTTTCCCCCCCAGTGCTGCCTCTTGTCAAGCTCTAAGTCATGCAACTCCTCTTTTTTTTTTTTTTTTTTTTTCTTCCCCTTAAGGTGAGGAAACGAGTCAGGAAAGTTCCCCCGCTCTCCCCCAGGAGCTGATCGGAATGAAGGCAGGTAGAGGCAACATCTCTGCCTCCAGCAGCACCACGCCTGCCTGGGGAGCCAGGCATTTGCAGGGAAAGGCCGGATTCCGACATTGCACGGCCATCCTGGGCTGGGGGAGTGATTCCTGGAGCAAGGAGCTTGGCAGCCCCCAGCCCCCTTTGCTTTTGCAGTTATTGCCGCGTCCTGCTTCACCCTAAACTCACCCCATCAGATTACCCCAGTGCTGGTGACTGTCAACTAGCCCCAGGGCAGGAGGGGAACCTCTCCCCTCCCTGCAGCAGGGCAGAGAGCTGCCCCACATGAGGCATGATAGAGGGGTGTGTGGGTGAGCCGCTGCCCAGCCCTGGCATGCCCCTCACCCACCCACATCCCCTCACCCTGCCGAGCCATCACCATGGTGCTAATGCCGGCATTTGGTGCAGCCACACTTCCAGGATTGGCATCTGGCAGGAGGAGAGGCTCCTTCCAAGGGTCCCCCAGGGCCTGCCTGCCCTGCCTTCCCCGGGGGCACTGCAGGGCCTTTCTCACCCAGGCTGGTGCCTCACAACAGGGCAGGGGGCAGCCCGGCCCCAGGGCTGCAGCATGGACCTGAGCTCGCCCCCAGCCCTCCGTGGGGCACGCAGCAGCCAGGACACCCAGCCTCCCACTTCTGCAAGGAGCCACAGTGCCCATCCCAGCATCCCTCCCCCCGGGGCCACCCTGGCCTGCTCCCTCTGGCAAACCTGACAGGAGCCCCCTTCTACCCACCCACCCCCAGCCCTCCCCGCATTGCACCCAGGGAGGAGGTGGGTGCTATCAGCCTCCCATCAGGGTGACCTGAAGGGCAGTGAGGGGCTGAGCCCTGAGCTCCTCACTGCCACATCCCAGGGATATGTCACTAGCACATAGCTCTGCTCTGTGCTGGAAATCCTGCCCTGTGTCGTCGTCCCCCCCCCCCGCCACCATGAGCCCCAAAAACACTGGAAAGCTGCAGCTGGCTGCTAATTAAACAGCCCAGTGCTGCCCCAGAAAGCTGAGCTCTCCCCCTGCATCGCTGCCATGCTGGGAGCTGGACATGACCTGCTTCCCAACGCGGTGAGGTGGAGGATGGGACCGAGCTACAGGCCAGCCCCAACACCCCCCAAGAGCAATAGAGACCACCAGGAATCACCAAGGACACAAACCTGCCTTCACCAGGGCTGCAGCCCCCTCCTTGCTGCCTTAAAAGCCCAGAAAACAAGCACAAGTGATGCTGCTTAATTCCCTCCCAGATGCTGGGTAATCTCGTCCCAGCTGCAGGGGGGTGGGGGTGGGGAAGAGGGCACATTTCATTTTTAACAGCATTTCTGCAGCTCCCTCCCCTGGCCTTGCCCACCCCCACACATCCCCTTGTCCCTGCATGGCTGGGAGGCAGCCAGCTGGGTGCTGGCACGGGGAGGGGGGCTGCTGAGGAGGGGGTGCTCATTGTTTGGTGCAGTCAGCTCTGCAGACAAAGGGGGGGCACCACGGCCGGGGAGCC
>JAVJGJ010000032.1:31255780-31272130 GCA_035590215.1 Microhierax caerulescens | reverse complement strand
AGCCTGTCTGCACAGCAGAGGGGCTCCAGCCCTGCCATCATCTTCACGTCCCTCCTCCGGACTCGCTCCAACAGGTCCGTGTCCTTATGTTGGGGGTCCCAGAGCTGGACACAGCACTGCAGGAGGGGTCTCGGGAGAGCGGAGCAGAGGGGGAGAATCCCCTCCCTTGACCTGCCACGCTTCTTTTGACATAGCCCAGGGTACCGTTGGTTTTCTAGGCTGCAAGGGCACATTGTTGGGCCATATTGAGCTTCTTGTCTGCCAAAATCCCCAAGTCTTTCTCTTCAGGGCTGCTCCAAATCCATTCCATGCCCAGCCTGCATTTGTGCTTGGGATTGCCCCAACCCACGTGTTCACTAAGTAGAAAGCTCAGAGAAGATGAAAAGGGTGAGTAAAGCTGACTGAAACTTCAGTAAAACTTTATGCTTCTCTTGCCCTGCCTGTTTTCTGAAGGACATTGTTTTCCTTACAGTGTGAAAGTTTATCTATCTTTTGTGAAGTGCTTTGCTAATTAAATACCTGTAGCACCTGTGAGATGTTTGCAGTGTAGGAGGATGGTGACTTCTGGCACAAAGGTCGTAAGAGCATCCTGTTCTGGGCTACTGTGTTCAAAACTTTCCCCTGAAAAGCTGAGGCATTAAGTAGGAAACTACATGGACAAACTTCAGTAGCCTGACATTTAAATCTGTTTCCAGACGGATTTGAAAACTATCTGTGTCTGTGAAGGCTCAAGGAAGTTGGGAAGGCTCTGAAGAGCTATAGAAACACAGGCATAAAAGATGTTATTATTCCATTCTCTTCTCCTACTGTCTGCATCTCCCCGCTGCCAGGAGAAAGGTAACTGCTCCAAAAGTTTTAAAATACCATAGCTAGCTCCTGCCAAAGTATTTTCTCCTAGGACCAATTGTTCTAATATTCAATAGGCCCAAACAAACCTTTAATAAAACCAACTACCCGTCGCCTTTGTTATTTATGTTGCAAGGGTCAGGAAGGAAAGGAGATGTTTAGCAGAATGGGAAGGGAAAAAGCCATTGGCGTGGGAGTGGAGTGCAATTTAGAAGTGCAAAAGCCAGATGTGGCAATCCTTCAGCATCACCAGGTCCTTGCGTGGCTTGAGACTGTAGGAAAAACTGCCTGGGAGAACTGGAAGATGTGCTTCATGCAAGCTATCTAGTTGTTAATTTAATCTTTAAATAGAAGAACCCTGCTAATGCATTTCTGTCACTTTTGATGTGTGATCAGAGTTCAACAATGCTGTATTTTTGTCAAAGACATTTCAACTCCGACGCTTTCATATCTTCAATTTTCATAATTGATTTGATAACAAAATTACTTATATTAAGTTGATGACAATACTTTTTTGAGAGATAAAAAAGGCTTCCTTCAACCATCCTCCTCCCCTCATTACTGTATTTTTACTCATATCCCTGAAAGTAATAGATGTTTAGTATTAGATGTTTAGGCTATAGGCTTGATTTGATCATCACCTGTACATCAGCAAAGAATCTGTTCAAATACAGCAAATTAAACAGAGCTGTGTGTACTTTAGCATACATGCTTTCAGACCGGTTGAGAAGGATGTTGTGAAGTAGATCTATATCAGGAGAAGGTGGCTGATGAAGATAAAGCCCCAAGACCTCCAGGTACTGAGCAGATGTCTATGGTATTTGCCAAGAAGGTAGCAGAGTGCTGTCATGTAATCCAGGAGTTGATAGTGTTGGTAAAACCAGAAATAAACATAAGAAGGCATAAGAGAGGTGAAATAATTTACTGTTTGCCTCTAAAATAAGCAAGCTCAAACAGCCAAAAAAAAAAAAAAAGTTTACTGACTTGTAAACAGAGCTTCTGTCTGTTTCCACCAAAATTTTCATAAGGTTTTGTGTAACTTAGCCTTAAATAAAGACAAATAACTGAAATAACCTCTGGATCTCCAAAACATGGACGTTTAGGGATAGTTTTTCAAAAAGCATGAAGGTACCTAGCTCTTACAGGGGGTACTAGATATCTGGGTACTCCTAGATACCCGTTCCAAACCCACGTTATTATAAGCTTAAAGGGCCTTGAATCATAAATGTTTCAACTCTAGTATTAAATAGAAGGGAGCAGGTAGAGTATATGTTATTATAAAATAATGTGTTTGAATATAATGCCCAAATATTTATATTCCCCCTAAAGAAAGATGTTGAATTTTTTATATCTAAACATGGAAAAAGAAAGAAAGAAATCCTCACTGGTTTTTAAGTCTAAAAGTTTTATGAGGAAACGGCATACATACATTACATACAAACAAACATTACTTATGTGCTTTAAAATGTCAAATAACCTGAAACGGAAGTAGTACTATTTCAGAACTACTTCTTTTTGTATAAATCCAGGAGCAGTGTCTATATAAAGTGACTCTAGAGCACAACGAAGCGTGTTGAATGTGTTTAAAATTTATCAGCAAACTCCTTTTACTTATCAAGCTGGAGAACATTTATCCTCTTCATTATTGACATCTCCCAGAATTCTTTCTGTGGTTTTGTGCAAATAGCTTGTCAGCCTTTTGGCAAATAGGGATGATTTTCAGTAACATTTTTCAGATTCTTCAAATTGAATTATACATCCAGAGGCAGTCAATCTTTCTCACCATTAATTCTACAGAAAAGGAAATCCTTTCGTGTTGAAGGCTAGCTCTGCAAAGGGGACCTAAGCATTGCAATGCTAACAGAGATCTAACCAAACTGCTGGAGAAATCTAGCCCACCAGAATTCACAACCCTTGGCTTAGTCTGCAGGATTGTTCTACAATACATACAAAAATTAATAAGTGCCTTTGGGTACTGCTGGAATTTCAGTACTGGGAACTCCTGTAACTGTGAAGCAGTGCATAAGCAAAGGCTGTGAAGTCTAAACTGTGGTTGTCTCAATCTATGCTGTGAATTCAAACATCTCAGTTTTGGCATGAACGTGGCAATGCTAAGAAGGCACAGCCACAGCCCTGTGTACGTTTTGGCAACTTCTAGCTTGCTTTTTTTTTTTTTTTTTTTTTTTATTACTGATTTACAATCTGTTAGAACATTTTATTTCAAAGTAGCTTTTAAAAAAATGTGTCTATAATTTTAATAACAGTTATGGACTGTTAAGCTGATTTTAGTAGCTCCTTAAAATGTTGGATATATTACGATTCAATTAGTATATTAATACCGGACAAGTCCTTTATTAGGCCTTTGATATCTCTCTTCCTGCTTATTGAGATTCTGGAAAGAATGCCTAAACAGATGAAGTTTAGAGCAACATCTGAAATCTTTGCATCGTAGCTACCACCAAAGCTGGGACTAGCACTGGGCTGCGGCACGGAGCCTTGCTTCGGCACAGAGGGCAGAGGCACTGCCCTGCAAGGGGCTGATCCGGCACAGACAGGAGCACTATAATCTGCCACACACAAATCTTTTATTGCTACTGACTGTGACACACTCAGAGAAGATTTAAGGTTTTGATCAGCCTAGAATATGTGGGGCGTAAAATTGCTTCCCATCCAGTACTCAGAAGTTCAGGACTCATCTGCTTCTATAAAAGTCAATAAATGTGTGAAAATTGAGGTGTGCTGAATGAGGTGCTGTGCAATGCGTTTAGTTTGGCATATCATACTATAAAGAAAAGTCTGAGGTTCTCTTTTAGCTATCAAATATAGCTTTCTGCAGATGGCAAAAGGTGAGTTTCAAGAATTATGGATCAATTTGCGATGAATTACTTTCCTTAACAAACCACTTATTAGTATAGATTATATATATATATATATATATAGTATAGATTAGTATAGATTGGGGGAAATGCCTTACAAATCCATTGAGGGTTTGCATATGAATTATTTTATCAAATGTCAGCTAATAACTACTTTTTGTATGGTAAACCCACCTCTTATTATCAAATTGTTTGTTATCAACTAGTTAAAGAAAGAATGCATGTATAGCTGTGAGCTGATGGTCAATAAGTGATCGTTTTTTCACTTTTTTCTCTATTGCGATAAGGACAGAGATTACAAAGACAGTATTGTTTTCATTATTTTATTTCTTTTGAATCTTCTGTTGAGATTCTACTGTTCTGGGGGCGGGGGGTTGGAATGAAGGAACAAAACAATGGACGTCTTATGTCCCGGTCTTATTGTTCAGGTGCAGGAAACACGGCCACTTCCTTGAGCAGGATTTCAACCTGCAAACGTGATGCAGGATGGAATTTGGCAGGTTTTATATGAAACGCTTTATTAAAACTGGAGCCGAATTTTCCTGTAGCTACTGCCTCTCTCTTCGGTTGCTGACATTGGTGAGTCTAAGGCCAGGAAGGCAGGGGTAGAAGTGTAGGCAAAGATATGTCAAGTAGTAAAGCTGTTGTGGTCAAGCAGTGAAAGAGGGTCTCAAGGGCAGGCCACTGGTTTCAACAGGCACCTTGCAGCTAAGCAGAAGTCCTCAACAGCCAGGAGCTGCTGACCAGTGCTGCTGCTACCTCTTGTGAGAGTTCCAGTTCTGGCAGAGCTGTTGCTGGGGCACAGATATGCGAAACCCAGTACCTTTACAGTGGGGAAAAAATTGCAGAGTCCATCTCTTAGGAATAACAACTAATTGCTCTAAATTTGTGAGACAGGAGACGTCCTTTACAGTGGGGAAAAAATTGCATAGTCCATCTCTTAGGAATAACAACTAATTGCTCTAAATTTGTGAGACAGGAGACGTGGAAGGACTGTGGCATCATTTATTGCAAAGGTATGGCATATAACTGTATAAAAGCCAATCTGCCATGAAACCAGGTATTATGTCGGCTACTGATTTGCTTAGGAGGTAAATTAGGAGTGCTGCTTTTATCATTGAATTGCCCATAGAAAAATGGAAAAAAGCTCCACCTGCTCTTCTTCATCCAGCCCACAGATACTATTGGCAGGCTGATATGGTAGAAATTTGTTTTGTATTCAGAGTGATGGTAATGAAAATAAAATGGTCATCAATATCACTAATATTACTATTGATTTAATATTACCATTTCTTCTTTACTTGCACTATTGTTTTGCTATGACCTTTCTCTCTTATACAGTGCATTCATTCTTCTCCATCTTTAAGAAACGAAAATATGCATCAATATATGCCTTGAAATAGTCAATAGCTGATGAAGGATTGTTTTTAACTTTGGGCTTTGATGTAAGACTTTAAGACTTTGGGCTATGGCAGGTTATGCCATTAAAATACACTTTAAGTTATGAGATAACCTAGAAAACTATAGGGGTTTAAAATGTTTATAATAAATTGATGTATTGCCATCTATGTGATGGAGCACTAGTTTGAATAGTATAAAGCTCAGTCACTAATCTTGTATTTATATAAATTCCTTTTTGAGGCTTTATGTTGAATGAATCAATTTAAAATTAGATTACTCAAATACCTCCAAACATTAAATATATTGACATTTTTTCTCTGAGTTTTACGGAGTAATCTTAATTCTACTTTGAATCAATAATCTGGCTGTGATATTGTTCATTAGTAAACTGCGTGGGCAATATTCCAGCCTCACTGAAGTCCACGGTAAAACCCTTATTGATTAAAGTGAGGCTGACAGTTCAGCCTTATTATTTTTCAAGATTTAAAGACCTAGATCTTATAGAACTTTTAATTATGCATTTCCTCTTTATTTTTTCATATGTGAAATATATAGGAAGAAAATTGCCATTTAACAGTCACAGTATTTGCAAAAGCTTGCACAAACAACCCTAGAGACAAAACAACACTAGGTCATAAATTTATGGTAGAGAATAAATTAGATGATATTGTATAGTTATCAAGTTCAGCAAGTATGATCAATCATTTCTTAATCGAAGATACTAAGCAGTTAGTGTTAATTACTGTATTCATATTGGAACACAAATGAAAATACAATAATGTATTATTTAAAATAGAGCTTTAATACAGGTGATGCTGAGATTAAATGGCTTTCAGAGCTGGGAATATGTTGTTGTGAGAGAAAATTGCTCAGAATCATCTGTCAAATGATTCTGGTTATTCATCATGCTGTTCCTGAAAAAAGTTACAGTCAGGCAAGAGTGGCTTCATTGTATGGTGCAAGGAAAAGCACAGAAGTGCTGAGCAGGTTTGCAACGTCGTTACAGTTTGGGTTGCTGTAAACTATAAAGCTTTAACTATTACTCTTCATCTGAATTACTTGTATCTTTGTTTTTAAAGAGATAAGGTTTTTAAAAGAAAAAAAAAAAAAAGATGTGATTTAGATATCTGAGTAGTTTGATCTTCAGGTGTAGGAATAACAAAATGTGTTTTAGGCCTTGCAATCCCAAAATCAAATTGCTATATTTGACTTTTACATCCTCCCCAGTCAGGTTTTTTATGTGGCAGGAGCAGCAACTCTGACTCGCGGGGGGGTCTTGGCTGTGCAATTTACAGCTGCTTCAACATGGAATCTTCATAGCGGCATTATACATGTCAGGTCAGCAGTAATAAGGCTTTCAAAGTATTATCTTGGAAATGCTGGAAGGCTGCAGATGTGATTTACAGACTTTTTATACGGTTCCTCTCTACATTGTGTTGCAGTTTTTTTCATTGCTCATAATCACTTTGAAGAATGAGATCTTAACCACACATTTATAAAACTCGACGTTCGTGTGAGCAATTGGAGGGCAAGAAAAGGGCAAAAGAGCAAACAGGGTGTATTTTATGAAGCCTTATGCTGTTTCATAAATTCTGCTAGGACCTAGGCTCTAATTCAGCCCCCACCAAATTTAGAGCCACCTCAGAGATACCCAGGACAAATCATGTAACTGTGAATATGTCCCATTACTGCACCAAGGGGTTAGTAGGAAACGATGGTTCTTGAGGGAGACCCTTCCCCGCGGCAGCAACATGTGAAATGGTGCCAGAGAGACTATTTGCCAGCTTCATGCGATGAAGGTTTTCTGTCCTGCTGGGGAAAGTCCCAGAAAGCCAGCTAAACTGTCTTAATCGTCCCTTTTCTGTCATCAAAGTGCCGTGAAAGGGTGCAGCAAAGCTGGAGAAGTACCGTCTCGTGCTTATGACACGACATAGCATTTCTCTCATCACTTTTTTTCCTCCCTGATGAAGTAATTTGGAATTTTAAAAGTGCTTAGATGAGAAGATGGTTCCTCAGATAATCCTGATTTTCCTTTCTGTCCTTATTAACACTGCGTGCTATATTTCTTCTAAAAGAAGTACATCTGCGCCTTCCCTACTCTAATTATTCTCAAAACCTTAGTTCTGTTAGAAAAGGTTATTTCTGAAGAACGTGAATCGCAGTGCTGACATACCAAGACATTTGCTTAGGAGACACGCCTGTTAGTCACACTGACCTACAAACCAAACCGGTGGAACCAAGCTGCGTCAGGGTTTGTATTCCTACTACTGAGTCCGTAAGCTTATACCCTAATATGGGAGAAAAAGAAAAATGTTCTTTTTATGGTGCAATTTCATGAGAAGAAGGTTACTTGTGGGTTTTCTTTACATTCACTAAGCCAGTATTGTGCATGTTCTGACAGCCTAAAGGTCATTTAAAATATCTTTCTCTAGTTTTATACAAGTAGTATGAAGAAAAAAAAAGAAGAAAAGCATTAGGGAAAACAAGACCTCAACACATTATGTGAAAGTTTATGATTCATTACAGTTTGGATACTTTCATTTAATTCCCTTGGAGATTTTCTTTTTGTATGATTTTTCAAAATAAGAAATGGCATTTGGGGGGAAAGGAAGAAAGGGAGAGACCAGCCTCTGTGCAAGAAATCTATTATAATTCTTTTTTTTTTTCCTCACTCTTCTCCCTGTGCAATTCACAGAGATGGAAAAAAGTTATTGATCCAACCAGAGATCAATAGGCAGAGCCATTCACAATTAGACATTCTGTAGAGAATAACTTGAATCAAATTAACCTGGAGCACCTGATGCAGTTTTGCCCGGTAACCTTGCTCTCAAGCATGTTTTAAGTTTAATGAATTATATTTATGTGGTGAAGAAGGGTGTATTGAGAATTGTTAAAGATATAGTCTCTAGGTTGCACTGTAATCTCCTTTGTAATCACTTATTAGTTTTTTTTTTTAAAAAAGCTTTTATGCTTGGAGATTATAGGGGTTTATTTCAAAAGACCACGGTCATACTGCTTTTTTTAATTCTACTGCTAAAGGTCATGTCACAGTTGTCAAAAATAAGTATAGATTTTAGGATTACTATTTTTAAATTATGTTTAAAACACAGTGTCGACAAAGCTGATATTGTTACTCTCCCTGTGGTAATTTAAGGTTGGGGAGCTTTACTGATTAAACCCTTCATTTTAATTTTAAACATTTGCATTTAAAAGGTAACTTCTTTGACTGGTAATAAATGAGGCATTGATTATATTTAATAACTCCTATGCATTGTGGTGTCACAGCAGACCCAAAAGATAGTACATGCTGTCACATTTAGGATGATAGATTTTATAAAACTGTGTTGCATAAAGATGAACCCTTTTGTGCTACCTTGCAAGGTTGCCATGGTGACGGAGCGCTGCTTCATGGGAATTTCACTTTTCTGGTAATGTTAGATGCTGAACCCAAAGCTGCTTCTTTAGATTGTTCTTAAATCTCACTTTCAATATGATATCATTTTATAAAGACTTATGATTCATCTTTTGTATCTTTATTTTCTAAGAAATATCTCCTATAATGCTGTCGTAGCTGAAGTACTAAACATGTTAACTTACCAAATGCTGAGTAGAGAAGACAGTCTAAAGATTTTTGTATTTTATGTTCCATGCCATTGCTCAATTTTACGTCTATTTAGGATATGTTTTGCAATTCTACACTTTCTCTGAACTATAAAAAGAAAGATCTTGGGTACTTATAGCCTATGGAAATATTTTTATCATGGGAAAACATTACAGACAATATGCTGTAGACAGATAAATCCTGTCAATTTTAAAAACAAAACAAACAAACCTATTTTGTTAGCAAAATGAATTTAAATCTTAGATGTATAAAAATAGTTACAAAATTGGGTTTAGGTCTGCAAATGAAGCCACAGTTGTTTGTGGAGTGACATATTTTTATTATCCTGTATAAGTAAGAAGTCATATTGGGAGCATCAGTTGATTCTGACATTCATAAGCCAGTGATTTTCTTTACCTTTACAAATAAAAATGACTGACTTGGAAAACCTTGCTCCCTGCCTTAAGCACGTATTTCTGAATGTTTGGCTGAGGATTGTTCACTGTGCTGAATCAGCCAGAACTATAATATTCTCGAGATACAGCCAACTCCTTGACATATGGCAGAAAATATATACATGAATGTAAGTCATACCATTTGGTACCCAGCCGGAGCTGCCTGGCTATGCTAATGAAATTCATGCAACAGGAATATTTTTCTGAAGGATCTCTTGCTGTTTTCAAATGAAAACAGATAAAATAAAATGCTTTCCTGAGGAAAGCGTTGGAAATTGTTCTGCACATTCTTTTGCCCCGTTCATAGCGGATGTTCCCCCAGAGTGCTGTAATACTTGTTCAGAGCATCTAGGAGAGAGACTGGCACATACTTCACAAATGGCTGAGCCAACTGCGCGCGGGTGCTGGAAGATGTGAGCGCCTCTCCCTGCATGCCTCTGCGTGGGGAAAGATGGCACCGCGCTAATGAAACAGGCTTTCCTTTTGCTCTCGCTTCCCATTTCAAGTAATCTTGGAACAAAGAGCCATTGAAAAGGCCAGAAAAGGGATGTCTTGGGAGAAATAGAATTAAATGGGAAGGGGAATAAGAAGACTTTTTCTTCTCCCTTGCAAAAATGTAGACAAATGCAGCGGAGAATAATCTCTTCCTTTTATAATTAGTGTCTAAACCCATCCACAAACTGTCCTGCTGCCAGTGAAACTCTTCACTGTATGTAAACTTGCATGCTGTTCTCATTTTGCTAAACTTTGCACTGATAGATTTATGTGGCCCTTTGCACTTGCTGTCTTTGTCTCTAAAATTAAGTAGTTTTTCAAATGTTTGCATCCTGTTGCTTACATGGAAGAATTAAAAGCTGTTCAGCAGGCAGCATGCTCAGTACTTTTTTTTTTTTTTTTCTTCTTCTAATTACTGAGTAGAGTTTGTAAATGAAGGGCAAAAGCTATTTAAAATGTTTCTTCACCTAAGTGAGTGTGACAGTTCTTGTTTTGTTTGTTACTTTTGTACTGGATGTCGGAATGCACAGAGACCTTACCAGAGTTTCAACTAGTTTTTCTTAGTTGCTCTTAAGAAGTTTCTAAGAGGCAAATTTAAACTAAAATTTCAAAAGTGTCTTTTATGGAATATGTTCAACTGGCACTACTTTTGTTTTCATATATTGTAAATAAACCAGGCTTCAACATATTGCTTCAGTATATTGCTATCTTTAAAAATGTAACATGATTTCAGTAAATTTGCTATAATTTTTTTAATGAATAATGAAGTTCATTAAGGTACTTAAAATAATTTCTTTGTTAGTGACAGTACTACCACAGGGTAGGGGGACAGGCTGGTAAGGAAGGCTTTAAAAAAGTTTACCGCTCATACTACCATACTTACTCACGGTGATAATTCCCTGCTTTACGTAAATATTCATCTTGATGTTCTGAAATACCTGTTTAAGGTATTCACTAACTCATTAAGAAAGAACTTTGTCTTTCTGGCAGTCTCCTAAGATATTGGTAACATCTTTCACTTAAAGAGGGAAAGTTCCCCCGATCGATATATTCAATATGGAATGCCTATGACTTTATCTACTGCAGCAGCTAAAAGATCAGAAGGCTCAGATCCTGAGCCGCCACCTTCATCACAATATAAGTTCAGACGATATTTTGGATAACAAGCCATGCATCAGCAGCAGAAACTCTTCTGTTGCTATTGGTACTCAGTTCTGTCTGTTAAAGTATGTATATATAGGGAAATGTACAAAACTGCAAACCAGAGAGAACAGATAGAAATTATTCTTAATAATCAGCAATTCCTTACTGTCATAAATTATTCCCAACTTAAATTTTTTAACAGAAGGGGGGGGTGGGGGGTGTTTACATAAATGAATAGTAGAGAAATGGCTTTTGCTTCAGATGCAAGCTATACTCAGGAATCCTTGCAGTATTATCTTTAATAATTTATCTTTATTAGCAAGTAAAGCAAGGTGGCCCTTAGTACACAAAAGGTTAAATACTCCAATAATGTATTTCTGTGTATTTGCTGTGTTGACTCATTACAGTATGTACACGCGTTCCCTCCCTCTTGCCTCCCTCCCTCTATAACAAGGATGTCATACTCTTCAGAAAAGATTACTTTCTTCACTCTCTGCGTGATAAGGTGCATACCAATGCCATTCCAAAATTTTACAAAAAGCTGATCCTTCCCTTTGAACAGGCTGACAGGTATCTTGTGCCAGGAGTGTACCAGGATACTGCTAGATACCGCTCATAAGTAACATTAAATATAGGACTTTTTAATCTCACCTTAAGAAGAACGCTGTACTATTGATGCATATATTTATTCAAATGTAACACTTAATAGTGGAGCTTAAGAAACTTGCATGAGTACCTTGATGGCTGAGGTTTTCATAGGGAAGAAAAAAGGTGAGCAGAAATGGATTTAGATAGCATTCTCCATAATTAAATGTTTTCTTCAAGTATATATTTGAGCATGGCTCAGTAGTAAAGCAAACCAGCTCTTTACAGAAGAGAGGAGAATTGTGCCCCATCTCTCGTATAACCTTAAAATAAGATCCAAACAACAAAGCTGAGTCAGAGAAGAGATGGCTTGTAAGTTTATCTGGGACATATCTCTATTTTATAGTACCTTTTGAAGTTGTTGGGGTTTGATTTTGATCTGAAGAAAGAAGTTTGACAGGTATTACTAAGTTATAAAGTGGTCTGAAAAGTGATTGTATACTAATAATCAGAAAATCAAATGAAAATACAGCTCAAATTATTTCCATTTCTTTAATGGGACCAGATGCTTATATACTCCTGTGCAAAAAGCAGTCCAAAATAATGACCCTTTATAAACAGAGTCATCTTAATAGTAATTAAAAAAGCTTAGTAAACCAGCTTTTCAAGTCAGTGGTTTGGGTTGGTTTTTTTTTAAAAATCTGTTACCTGTAGGATAAAATCTCCAGCTTCACCCGTGTACATTGCTTAAGGATCTGATCGGGGGGGTTCTGCCCTGTTGCCATTGTTAGCATCCCTACTCCGTGCTGAAGACAACTAGATTAAGGGTCATCAATCTCAGCTTCTGCTGTGAATTGTGTTATAAGAACTTTGTGATTTGTTTTGGTTTTTATTTAAATGCAGCACTTACAATGGAGCCGAGAACCTCATGTGAGCACTCTCAAGGTAGAAGCTCGCATGGATAAAGTGTATGTGTCCTTGGTGTCTGTCATCTAAATACTTTTTAGCTTTTATTGGCTCCTTTTAAATGACCATTTGGAAGAGATAATGCTTTGGGTGTGTTGGAGAGAGCCCTGTGAACCTTAGCACCTTGCTCCATGGAGCTGTTTCAAGTAGGTAGGTTCTTTAAGTGCTGACATGTTTTTGGAGCTCAGGAGAAGTAAGGCGAGGAAACCCACCGAAAGGGTTTTGCTGGTTCTTTACTAAGGGATGTACTGACCTCAGAGCTGCTTTTCTTACCTTGAGGAACCAGCGTATCAGTGATCCATAACAGAGCAACAAAATTTTAAAATAATTTGCTTTATGCCCTTGCAATCAAAATAGAATTCTTACTTTGTGAGAAATTCTGGGTTTCAAAACTTTTTTTCATCCCATACAAACTGGGTTTTCTCTGTGAAGTGACACGTTTTGTCAGTGTTGGCTATTACTGAAATAACATTGAAGTGAGATTCATTGAATCATAATCAAAAAAAGGATATATGGCTACAAATCTGGCTGCAATCTGGAGTCTTCTTGGGCAACATGTTCAATTTGAGCATTGCATGTGCCGCAGGGACATAACTCATCAAATTTAATTGTAGAATTGGCTTCTACATATGTAAAATGTACCCTGACCAGAGAATTTTGGTAGTACACTTGTAAATGCAGTATAATACGGTATGTGTTAGATGTTTTTTAGAGGTTTGTGACATTTTTTTCTGGGAGACTCTTATTTCTTGACTGAACTTTAAAAATAAGTCAAATCTGCTGTAGTCAAGAAAGTCACCTAAATATCCACTATAGGTAGGTAAGAGAGAGGCTCTTGAAGTCATGGAAAGTGTCTGCAGAACGTACTCATGAGGCTTCATTTAAGGGTTTTTGAGATCGCAAACGAGAACAGGCAGTGGGAAATATTATATTCTGTTCCCACAGAATTATATTCTGTGTTATATTCTGACCCAGTTTAACACTGACCCGCATTCAAAAGCAATGAAAAATGGAAGGATAGATTATTCTTAAACTGTTTTATTGAGTTAGCCTTCAAGACCTTCTGATCTAGGGTTCCTTCCTCCCCCTCAAAAAATGTTTATTTATTTTTTGTTATTATACTTTTTCTGTATTGTTTTATTAAATTATGTATATTAACCATTATAATTTTAAGTTATACTTAATTTTATTAGTATATCTTATATTTCATTACTTTTCATAACAACTGAGAGAATGTAAACATTACAAATTCCTAATGTCTCTTTGTGACTGTGAGAAGATGTATACATTCTTTCCTACAATGGAAGAAGTATATGAACCTTTTGACCCTTATCTGCAAACGAGAGATGGGAGACAGCTGTCGTATCTCCAGAGTAATAAATATTCTTCCTAAGCACAAATTATATGTGTGCTGTAATATATTTAGGATACTATTGGACTGAGTTTATTGGTAGAACACAGAAACAAAAGCAGTAGATAAATGTGGCCCCGCCTCTCATTTTAGGGCAAGCAAGAATTTCTGCCTAACTACAACCAGTATTCGAATGTCCTCCGATTGCCTGGAACTGCTGGTGCAGCTACGTTGACCTTGTTTTCCGGGAACAGTATGCTCCTTATTTCCCACCTTGGTCACACTGGAAATCAGAGCAAAGACCTTCTCTTTCTCCTTGCCTCCAAATCAAATCAAACTCAGACACGCAAGGACAAAATAAAAAGCAGTCAGCTTTCCAAGATCTTTATGGTCCAAAATAATTAATCTACTGTATGTTATAATTATGTCTAGCTACAAAAATAGAAAGTAGTACAGTGCTATTTTTTCCTAGTGCTGAAAATGCATTGAGGTCATTACACATTCTCTCAAGGAAAAGTCTATGTCCCTCTTTGCTATCTGGAAAATAGTTGTGCTGATTTCTTGGCAGGTATTTTGATTGATTCCTGTTAAAAAAGAAAAAAACCCCAACATAATATGATCCTATGATATGAAAAAATTTAGTATCATAGGGGGTTTTTATGTTATGCTCTAAGATGATGAAGGAAAGTTGCAGTCTTCTCTTCTTAGTTTCAAGAACAGATGCTATAGCCAGCTGCAAAGCTACTTCTAATTAAAAGGATTTGAATTGACCATGACATCTGAGTACATTATTCAACTATGTCTAAAACACTGTTTGCATTAACACCTACCTTAGTAAAAAAAAAACCAAAACAAACAAACAAAAAAAAAAAAACCAAAAAAACCAACCCATAGTTTTTACTTTATTTCTTAGTATATATTTGGATCTAAAAAGATAATTTTTCATTTCTAGTCTATGGACTAAATTACTATTTTGATGAAGCAATTCACAAATACTTTTATAGGACAGCTGGAATTTTTGGCATGTTCCCTGCTGACAGTTCTTAAGAAATGTGTACCGCTACCCAAGATTTTATATCTTTTGAGGTCTTTTTAGGATCAGGCAGCTGCAGGCAGACAAGGTGTTAGTCTGGAATTCCACCCAGTACTGAGTTATCTCCTTTCTCTCCCTATCGCACAACAATATTGCAATATTATTTTTTTCTAAATAAATATATAGCCATCCAAATTTTGCCTTTTTCTAAGGCAGCTATTTGTATAGCGGTGTATGATATTATTTCAAGTCATGCATATTTTATTTATATCTTTCCTAACTTGAAGATCCACAGCCATATGTTTCAGCCATATATCAGCAAGGCTGAGCATCTGTTCTCTAAAAAGTTGAAGTAGTTTTGGGAAAGCTGCAAGTGATAAAACCATCTTCAAATCCAAAGTCTGTACATCTTGAATGACCGGCAGATTTACTGAGCGTAACTGGCAGCAGAATTCAAGCTTCTTACTTCCTTGCTTAAACTTCCACGCTAACTATCAGGATGGGAACAAATCTCATCCCAGATACGACTGTACATTTTAAGAAAGGGTGTTGGAGTTAACGCAGTCACCCAGGCCTAAGCAAGCTATAGCTGCTATTTTGTCTCTCACACAGCCATCCAGCTGTCACTTAGTCTGAGTGATTTCAGGGCTATGTGGCCAAACTAGCATCATTGAATTACTGTTTCTTAAAACCGTACCCAAAACATCAGTGTAAGCTATTGTCACAAAAATTTGTATTACTATGAGTGTGAAATAGTGGAAATGGAACTTATTGTAAGAGATCTTTAAAGTTGGTAACAACTTTCTTGCTTTAAACATAGCAGTTATGAGGTCCTTTTGATTCTTATTTATTTATTTATTCGTTAGCATATTCTAGTAACATTTTCTCAGGAAGTAGGACATCAACTTCAATGTACTGCTAACTAGCGGAATACGGTACCTCTGCATTTCAGGAGTCGGGGAACTTAATTTATGGACCTCAGAGTGGTCCCTATGGTATTTCAGGTTAACTGTTCATGATTAGCTATGGAATTGGATGGTAAGAGTCTTTTCTGCTCAGTTAGTTCTAAGACTTGACTCTATGCTAAACGTTTAAAAGATTATTCCTAATCAGACTGAAATTCATGGGATTTCACACTGATTTCTGGGCTCTTCATTTGAGTCCTTTGTCTTCTTAAGCTCAGGGGTTGACATTTATTATTTGTAATGAAAGTTGAGATCGTTTTACACCACAATCAGGAGAATGAAGATTCCCATCATCAAGAGCAGCCAGCTGGTGGCTTTGGAGCTGTGCTGGAGCGTGGACTTGGTCTGAGCGTGGCTCCCATGCTCTGTAACAGCTGAGCACGGGGCTGCGCTGGGGAAAGCTGCTGGGTCACCATCCACCTGCCGAAGGAAGGAGGGCAGCAGGGAATGGAGGAGGCAGATAGTGCCCGGGGTTTCTGCGGCAAGCCTGTCTTCATCCCAAACAGATCGGGAGGAGTGCTGAAAGCTCTTGGCGTTTCCAAATGGGAACTATTTCCTTAGCTTCATTTCCCACATTTCTACAATATGCATGTTGGGGGGGGGGGGGGGAACCAAAAAAAAAAGGTTTAGTCT
>JAVJGJ010000032.1:31181568-31226434 GCA_035590215.1 Microhierax caerulescens | reverse complement strand
ATATGTCTGTGGGAGCACCATTTCCTGCTGTGGTGGCTTGATGGCGTGAGGGGTTTGCCCCCATGCCCCCTTGCTGCGGCCTGGCCCACTGTGAGGATGGCAGCCTGCCACGGGGATGGCAGCCCACCGAGCGGATAGTGGCCCACTGTGGGGATATCTGCCCACCGTGGGGATAGTGGCCCACCGAGGGGATGGCTGCCCACTGAGGGGATGGCTGCCCACTGAGGGGATAGTGGCCCACCGAGGGGATAGTGGCCCACCGAGGGGATGGCTGCCCACTGAGGGGATGGCAGCCTGCTGTTGTGGCCACTGCGAATGCTTGGCTCTGTTGGGTTAATGAACTTAATTTCTAAAGGAAACATGCCTCAGGAGGTCTTAATAACTTAAAGATCTCACTTGGTGTTGAAACTACATTTTGGTGAGGTAAAGGCAGACTGCTGCTCTTCCTTGACTTCAGGTGTGAAGGGCTTTCAGCCCATAGAAATCATGTAGCTTCAACGAGGAGTGATGTGGTGACTTTGCCTTTTGCAGGAATACAAATGTAAACGCTGAAGTGGAACAATTTAAAGAAAAATTTATGTACAATTAACTGACACTGATTTGGAATTCAGCTTGCTTGCTGTATTTGCTAAAGTTGATGATTTTAATGTAAAGTACATTTGAGATAAACAGTTTTAGGTATCCAAAACCAGCTTTGAAGCAAGGTGGCAGTTTCTGGGTTTGTTTATATACCTGCTTCTATGGAATGTGGATAGGAGAGTGCAACCTTACCCTGGCTGTCTGTTGAGTGAATGTGAAACTAGCACTGCAGAGAGAAATCTGTTTGGCACAGCCCTACTGTTCTTCATTTAATCTACTCTTGTGTGAAAAATGATAGCTGCTTTTACAAAGTATCAGTTTTCCAAGCCTTTTGGAGCTCTGTCTTAATATTAACACGTTTTGACAGAAATGGAAGCTTAAAGTTTTTGTTCTTTATGCCAGTTCTGCAAACCCAAGATCATTTCTGATCTTGAAGCTTTGATTTGCTGTGTTCACATTACCATTTTTCTACCGGAGAACAAAACTTGTCTCTGTGTCAGAGTTTCACCTGCGATGAAAGGTGGGCTGGGGGCAGGCGGCATGGCAGCAGTGGGCCTTCATACTGTCCTCCCACCCACAAAGCCAGCACACCTCTTAACATATAGCAGAACTTCTTATACACGCTGAACAATTGTTTACAATTACATTTAGTCATGCTTAATTTTCATTTGGTTCTTACCAGTAATGTCTCCATTTAAAGGTACAGTGGTTTGGTTGTTTTGGGGTTTTTTTTTCTTTTTTTCTTTCTTTTTTTCTTTTCTTTTTTTTTTTTCCATCAGGCATATTCTGTGGGGAGGGGACTTTGTTAGTAGAGGGTTCTCTTTGTTCGAGGGTGGCCCTTTTAGTACGCAAATTAAGGTACTTTACATCTAGTTCCAATAATTTTCTGTTTAGTCTCATTAACTGTTTGGTTCTCCTTGAGCTTATTTTGTGCCCCTGCTTGACCCGTTTTATGGAGTCAGCTCCTTCTCCCAAGGGCATGTTTTGTTGACTGTTTGTAAGGATTTTACAATCATCCTCTGTTTTTCAAATTCTTTCTTGTTTTTCACTATAGATATTTAGGTTTTTTGTTTACCCTCTCTTTTTCCTTTTAAAAAGTAAATAATTCTTATATCAATATGGTGCTCATATTGGGGAAGCTTGCACAGGTTCGAACTTATGAAGACCTCATTCGGCATGTAGATGAATCTGGTTTTGGTTAAAAAATAGCAGAGTGCTTCTTTACTCAAGACCATTGAATATGGCTTTGGCAAAGCCTAACATCCAGGTGATCGATGTAAGTACTTGTACCTTTCAGGCGATAATGTATCCATTATCAACTATTTATGTTGATGCTTTTGGGGTTTTATTCTGAAACAATGTAGAAGACCTTTAGCATTATAATTTAAAAATGTGAGACATTACTTCTCCCCCCTCTTAGGGGATGCCTTTCTCAATTATTTTGCAAATCAATAGCTTGTCTGAGCTTGTGAACTGCACAATTATATGAACTATCTGCATTTTCTTTTTCGAGGCAGTCCAAAATGTCTGTTGGAAGGTTTGAACTTTCTGTAATGAAACTACTTTGGAGATATGCAATATTTTGAAGAAAAATTAATACCTTAAGGTCTTAGTAGTTAAAACACAGTTATTAGGGGTGGTGGGGTAGAAGCAATAGGCAAAACTTCCATAGTAACAGGTTTCATTCAGCAGCTTCCCTAGCTGGGCTCCTCTTGTTCCTACAAATCATAGGTAACTTGCAGTGTTATCTGATAATGAAAATTAAGTCATGACTAAAAAGAAACACCAAGTAAAGTATTTTGTACTCTTGTTTTCCTATGGTTCAGTCTCTTGCTGTGCCTCAGAGTAATCTTGATACCAGCTGTGACTAATTCAGGAGTAGCAACAGCTCAGCTGGGATACAAAACTCTAACAAACACTTGCTTTTCCTGTGACCGAGCTTAAGTACCTCATTATCTTTATCAGGTGTGAGAACAGCGAACACCAATAGTTTTCAAGGACGGTGTCATTTGACCAAATAAGTCGGCTGTTTTACAAATGGCTCTGGGTGTGGCTTTGGGTTAATTAATGCGCGTTATATAACGTAGGCCATACAGACGTTGGTTCTTTTTAACCTTTTCTGCCTAGCACGTACTTCTGGATACTGCCACAAAAAGTATTATCACAGGTAAGTTCGTAGTAAGACTGCTCCAGAGCACTTTTATTTGTGGTTTATAGCATCTTGAGTTACAAGTGGTATCTGCTTTTGACAGCTATTGCTAGCCTTTTATTCCACGCACTTGTCTAATCCTGCTTGGAAACAAGGAGCGCTCACATGTTCAGCTGTGAAGACTGATCTGTTTTACATTCTGTTTCTGCTTCATTCAAGGATCCTGCGTGCTTGTATTGGCGGTGGGGGTGGGTGGGGGTGAACTGAACAGTGCGGTGTTGCTTGCTTACCTTACCATTCTGCATGTGATTTTTAGTCTTGTGTAATGTCCTGCTATGGTCGGCCGGTTTTCAATTGACAAGCCCTAGTCTGTTAAGTTCTTCCTCTTAGAAAAGGCTTTTTGTGGTTTTGGTTATCTTTGTTACCCTCCTCCTTTCTCTTGTGAAATGGAGGGGTGGATATGTATGTGAGCAGAATGGACTTGTGGAATTGCATTCTCTCTGAGATGGCGTGGAGAGTACGCTAGGGTGACATGGGCTACAAAGAAGGAACTTTTTGTGCTAGTAGCAGTGTGAAACTAGAGCGGTTTGTCTATACTTTGAAAGCAGTTACAATCTAAATATTGGAACTGGGCAGAGAGGAGGGATGTAGTGCATGGATGAACAAGTATAACAGGTCCAGTTTGCACCACCTGAAATCACATGAATACAGTTTTTTAGGTTATTTTTACAACTCTTCTCTTGCTGCCTAGAATATCAATATCAGATCGGTAGTAGGTGCTAATTAGTAAGTCTTGTTTTAGTGAAAATGAAGAGTTTGTCGATAATACTCTGCAGTATATTGCATCAAGAAGGAAGGAGAGGAACCCAAAATCAGGGAGAAGCCCCTAAGATATTTGGAGCCAAAAGGTATTCTTTTAAAAACTGAAGGATATGAAGCTTTTTCTGCATTCTCTGAGCAGCTGGACTTGAAGTAGGCGTTAAAAAATAAATACTCTCTATTGTGTTGCAACTGTGTTCAGTAATGTCAGAAATTGTAAGCAGAAGTTCTCAAAGTTAGTGGAAATTCCTATAGCCTTGGTGGTTCTGGAGTTGATAAAACCTATGAATGTTAAACCTTAATAACATATGAATGAGAGGATTTTAGCTGCAGTCCTGTGTTTTTTATGAAAGTTTGAGTCATTATAGAAGAAAGTCAAATGCTGAATCAGAAAAATGGATGGGATGTGGCATGTTATTTCTAGAGAACATAGAATTATACTCCAGATTCATAAATGGAGTGTTTGCTGGTTTACATTTAATAGACTTGTTTCGTGAATTAAAATCAAGCACAAGATAAAATACGGAGTCTGAGAAATCAAGTAATCAAACGCTGCTAATATGATGTAAGTGGGGTTTTTTGTTTGGTCTCCTATCTTATTCAGCATTCTTGTTCACACATGGCTGATCTACTTGATTATCAGCACTAAGCACAAATGGCATTTGTGGGTTCTTCCATTGGAAAAAGCTTTCTTAGTTGAAGTAATAATGCTATACTAAGCTATAGTGCAAACTACGCAATATAGTTATATTCTCCTTGATAAACAAAATGTTTGATTTGGTAGATAAATGTAGTTTACAGTTGCAAAAAATTTGCTGTGTGTTTATAAATATGTATTTACAGTTAATTTTCCAACATTATGGTTTATGCATGTATTAAACTAGCGTATTAATCTTGGAGATTCAACAGGAGCTGCTTGTATATCAGCAAAAAGTTGTTTCCAGCCCAAGCCATTTATTTGAATATGAAAAATGAACAATTACTGAAGCGTTACTTCAAGTTTTATCTTTCAAATAGTTTTTTCTACAGAAATACATTTTTGTAGCTGCAGGGCTATAGCTGCTTTTAGCAGTATTCATGTTGCTGCTATTACTATCAAGTTGCATTTTTCTTGGCATATTACAAGCATAAAGGTCATCTGAAAGTTCTGATAATTTGTATGTTTAGGATTAACAGTACTAAACATAACAATCATATCACATGATTATGTTGTAATCCAGTGAGCAAATAATAACAATTAAGCAGTTGTGTTCTTGGTGAGTAAAGTTGAAATAAAACAATTTTTACTGGTAATGATAAAACGCATGATTGTTGCTATCATAAGCCAGTCCAAGCAGACCAAGAATATATATTCCTTAGCTGCCTCCCAAGATGAGTACCAGAAGGCCAGCCACCTCAGGGTGTGCATGGCTATGGTGGATCTACTTGCACCCCTCCTGGGAAACCTGCATGCCCAACTACCTCTCTGAAATACCTGTACTCCAATGCATGCTGCACGGGGAATAAAGAGGAAGAATTATGTGTTTGTGTGTGGCTGTAGGGCCAGATCTCATTGCAATTAGAGACGTGTTAGGATAGCGCACGTGACTGGAATGCAGTCATGGATGGCTATGTACTTTTTTAGAAAAGACAAGCTAGCAAGGAGAGGTGGTGGAGTTGCTCTTAATGTGAGAGAGCACCTGGAATGTACCCAGCTGTCCCTTGGGGTGGATACAGAATGAGTCTAGTGCTTACGGGTAAAAATTGAGGGGCAGGCCAACATGGGTGACACTGTTGTGAGTGCTTACTGTAGGCCACCTGATTATGAAGACTAAGACAATAAGGCCTTTAACAGATAACTGGAGGTAGCTTTACTATCACAGGCTCTGATTCTCATGGGGGAGTTCAACCACCCTGGTATCTCCTGGAAACATGACACAGCTAGGGACATACAGTCTAGGAGGTTCCCGCAGAGCATTGGTGATGATTTTGATACAGGTGGTGCAGGAGCCAACAAGGTGAGGTGTGCTCCTGGACCTTATACTCACAAAAACGGGCTGGATGGGGATGTGAAGATTAGGTTCAGCCTTGGCTGCAGTGACCATGAGATAGTGGAGTTGAGGATCCCGTGCAGAGGAAGCAGGGCAAGAAGCAGGATTGCCATCCTGGACTTAGGAGAGCTAACTTTGGCCCATTCAAGGACTCTGAGAACTCCTGTGAGTTAGGGCTCCGGAAGGTAGGGGTAGTCCAAGAGAGCTGGCTAATATTCAAGCATTGCTTCCTCCAAGCTTAAGATAGGTGCGTTCTCCATGACCAGGAAATCGAGCAAAGGGGGCAGGAGGCCTGCATGGATGAGAAACCTCAAAAACCTTCTGGGCTCTCCAGTTCAAGAGGGACAGGGAACAACTGGAAAGGGCTCAGAGGAGGGCTGTGAAGATGAGGGGACTGGAGCATCTCCCTGCTGGGGACAGGCTGAGAGATCTGGGGCTGTTCGGTCTGGAGGACACAGGGGATCTTAGCAGTGTATAAAAATATCTTAGGGGCAGGTGTCAAGCAGACGGGGCTAGGCTCTGTGTAGTGGTGCCCAGTGCCAGGACAAGGGGCAACGGGCACAAACTGCAGCACAGGAATCCCTATCTGAAGATGGGGAAAATCTCCTTTACCATGGGGATGTTGGAGCTGTGGGACAGGCTGCCCAGAGAGGTTGTGGAGTCTCCTTCTCTGATGTTCTGGCTTAACCTCAGCTGCCAACTAAGCACCAGGCAGCTGCTCGTCCACTCCCCTGCTCCCCTGGTGGGATGGGGAGGAGAATCGGGGGGAAAAAGATAAAACTTGTTGGTTGAAGTGAGAACAATTTCATAATTGAAATAAAATTAAATATAATCGTAACAGCAGTTGTAATGAAAAGGAGAGAGAGGAGTAAACCCCAAGGAAAGCAAGTGATGTGCAATGCAATTGCTCACCACCTGCTGACCAATGTCTGGTCAGTCCCTGAGCAGTGAGCAGCTGCCCCCTGTTTACAATATTGAGCATGATGTTCTTGGTATGGAATATTCTTTTGGCTAGATTAGGTCAGCTGTGTCCCCTCCCAATTTCTTGTGCCCCTCCAGCTTCTTACTGGCAGAGCCTGAGGAACTGAGAAGTCCTTGGCTTGGTATAAACATCACTTAACACACTGTTTGTAGCTGCAGCTATCAACCTTGTTCTAAATCCAAAACACAGCACTGCACTAGCTGAATTAACTCTATCCCAGCTGAAACCAGGACATTTGGAGACATTCAAAACCCACCTGGATGTGATTATGTGCGACCTGCTTTTAGCAAGGATTGGATTAGATGATCTCCAGAGGTCCCTTGCAACCCTGACTTCCTGTGATTTCCCTCAGGCAGGTTTGTACCGCGTTCTATACAGGTTAAATAGGATCCTATCACACTGCAGAAACCGGTCAGGTCCAGACCCCGATGTTAATTAGGCCATACCACCATTTGCAAGTGGTGTGGATAAATGGGTGGAAAGCTCTAAAGCAGAGCAGTCAGACCTGATGACCTTGTGTCTACAGTATGCAGATATAATGATTTCTCTTAAAATCTTTGACAAACTTCAGAGTGACCCAGTGGCACTGAATGCCTGTTTGTGCCTGTGATGCATTAGGGGCAGCCCTGGAGCACAGTTTTCCTTTTATTTTCATTCAAAGGAAGTGCATTTTGTGGTTCCTTGTGACCTGTGTACAGGAACTACTGGGAGAGGTACCTGAAAAGCATCACCTTGATCTGAAATTAAAAAGCTGTAATTAACTTAAGATACAGCTCTACCTGCTGTTTCTAATATTGCATGGTAGGTTTTGGTGTTACAGACACTACCCAGTAAACCTTCTCATGTGATCCAAACCTGTGTCTTATGATGGAGATGTTGGTTTCAGAGTCTTTTCTGGCATTGCACTTTTTGTTTCTAAAATTAAGCGCTTCTATTTACACTTTTGAAGTCTATGAATGCTGATGTGCAGAATCCAACTCTACAGCTCGAGGAGAGTTACAAAGCATGTGTGTTTATTGCGGCGCCAGTTGCAAGGGGGGTCGCTCCTAACTTTTGTTTCAACAAACGGCCGGGTAAGATAAGTCATGCATATATATAAGGTTTTGGAATCTCCTCCTTCTGGCGCCTCTTCAAGGTGTACTTATCACCTTCTTGGGCAGTTGCCTGAAGTCTTTGTTGTGTAGTTATCTACAAGAGTTCTTTAT
This sequence comes from Microhierax caerulescens, assembly GCA_035590215.1. Taxonomy (NCBI): domain Eukaryota; kingdom Metazoa; phylum Chordata; class Aves; order Falconiformes; family Falconidae; genus Microhierax; species Microhierax caerulescens. The sequence goes on along the minus strand of JAVJGJ010000032.1, from coordinate 31,218,670 downwards.
ACGTCATCCATCATCTTAAGTTTTGCTCAAGCTAACACATCTGCTGGCTAACGATGAGCCCTTCCTTATGGTCCACTCTAAACAAGTCAAACTAATACCTGCCCGCTGGGCTGGTGTTAATCTATATCAGCATGGACCCCGAGTGGGGGATCCACTCTCTTCGGGTGAAGGCTTTGTGAGTAGGAGGTCGCTGATCTGCTACTACCACAATTATTTTACCCTAGTATCTGTGAGTCTTTAGCAGTTTGTTTTCTTTTAACAGTTAGCAAGTCCTCTGAAGGGCTGTTGGGCCGAGCTCCTGCCCCTCGCTCTTTCTCGGGTGTCAGTGTTTCTGTTATCTATGCAGCTTCTGCCTGCAGCAGAGTTTTAGGTTTTTCACTGTATCAATGCCTTCTCTAACTACAGGAACTGTGACTAGTAATTGTGCAGGGTATGTGTGTCTAACGTCAGCGTTTACACATGTGTATAGTCTTATCTCCTTCAGATGGCCTCGTTTGTGCCCATGTGTGACTAAAAACAGGATATTGTCTACTGTGAAATTTTACCTGTAGTCAATTTAGTAATATGGCATTTAAAATAAAATTATTGCCTGTTTCTATTAAGTCCTGCTGTATTAAAGGGCTTTTAAGGCAATTAGTCAGTGCACCTGGGCTGTCTTACATAGTTGTATTAAATGAGAAACACTATAGATTTTAATATTTTTAAAATGATCTTTGGCCTGCTGTCAATAGCATGTTTTAATATGAAGGGAACAACTGCAAAGGTTTTTTGTTATATATTTTATAAGTCAATATATTGATCAAAAGTCTCCTGTTAATCAACAGCAGTTGTATTCAGCTTGTAATGTGCCCTTGATAAACAAACTAAATGAAATTTAATGTTACCTTTATTTGGCTTGAAGCTTTTTTTGCTCAGATAGATTTTCACGGCCCTCTCAACTGTACTTGAATGTTGTAGTTATGGCTGGTATTGAGAGACAGAGTAGTGTCCTTTGTGGATTTTTTTTAGCAACTTCCTACATAGATACGCTTATGACTGGCCAAATGTTGACCACATGTATTTTCTTTCTTTCTTCAGTTGCTTGTAGCTGTAAAATTCAAGAGGCTATTCCAATGTGAAATTGGGGCAGGTTCATATATATATATATAATTAGGTTAACTGACCACAAAGTAACTGTAAATTTCTTCTTTCTGTATCTTTTGAATTGGTATCAATTGTTAGTGTGCTATAGCAGAAACCAGTGTTTTATAGGGGCTCTGTCAGTCTTTTTTTATTATTTCTTACTAATCTTGATGGCTTTTAAGTGTAATGGAATTTTGTATGCGTGCTTGTATATAGAAATTGGCATTTGTGATGTGTATTTATATATCTAATTTTATTGTCTAAGACCATGGTGGGGGTGCGGTTGAGGGGAATGTGCTTCCCCAATTCATGTGTTGTTAAAGCCTAGTTTAAAACTGAGTTGCTGGTCATTTGAGCTCTGGTTCAAAGTCAGGTCTCTCACCTGGCAGGTGTCATCCAGGTTAGCTTTTTACCATCAGTTTTTGCTCTGGAATGGAAACCCTTAATCTATGTGTGAGCAGGCCTTGAACTGCAACTTGTTAGTAAGTTACAATTATGCTAAGCTGTAATTATGTTAAGTAGTTTATGCAATAAACTTGGGGGGAAGAAGAGTAAAGATAAGGATTTAATTTCTGAAGGGGCAAGTTAATAAGGTCACTAATTATGTAAATATAATGAACATATTCATTCTTCTTCCAGTTTTCAAGCTAGTTGTCTGAACAAGTATTTGATATGACATGGGATCTCGAGAGTTTTGAGGCTTCTGCCTGTGAGGGCCTGGAAATGTCTTATGCTGGTGATAGTGCAAATGCCATCGTGTTTATTGAAGTTCCAGTTGGAAACTGAGGGATACTGTGGGCATACTGACAGTCTCCCTGGCTTCAGTTAAATAAGGCCCTACCAGACACTTGCTCTGTTCTCAGTTTAAGCACTTAAGTGTTCTGTGACACCTGGTGGTTAAAATATAAACCATCTTCTGTTCCCCAAATAGTCAAGTTAAAAAGATTGAACAGATTACGTGCTGAGCACAATAACGTTTTTCTTATTGCAGTTAAGGCTCGAAGCATTGTATTAAGCATATTGCATGGAACATGAAACATCTAATTATGTTTGTTTGGGTTTGCATGACGCTTTCCACTGTTTGGGTGAAGTCAAAGCCAGTTGAGCTGTAAGTCATGCACTAGGTTTGTGGCAGACCTTTGCAGTTCGGGTCATTCATGTTTATCAGCAGGAATCCATCGTAATTTACTTATTTGATATGTTGTGTATGCTAAACTTGTCCTGAGACACTGAATTTGATGGATAACTCACATCTGGCCCAAGTGTTATGTTTGGATTTTATTTCTTCTCTTCCTTTTAAAGTTTTGTCTTCTGAAACACTAAAGGGGATTTGCTAAAAAAACCCTAAAACAACCAAAAAAACAAAAACTGTGATGCTTCCAGCTGAAACCTCTTGATTGTTGTAGTTACTTTTCCACACAGATTAGTCATCCTGAATATCCTCTGACCAAATTAGTGAGCACTTTATAAACTGTAATATGCTTATTTCCATACCAGCCCTTTGAAACACTGCCATTTGCTCTCTTTGGTTCTCTGCAGTACAGAAAAGCTCAGTTTTGTTTTAAACAGCTAAGATATTTGTTAGGGGGTTTTAATAATTTTGCCTGAAACTCAAATTTAGACAATCAAATTTTGCTCAACTGTCACAAACTGGGTATGCCAGAAGTGTCTGAGTGCTTGAATTTCTGATGCTTATGTTCCTTAACTGCCTTATGTTTTGCTTCTGGTCTTCATCTGACTCACCTCAGATGCTGAACCATTCACTATTGCCAAGACTAAGACTTGTCAGGGTTTAAAGACAAGTTTTGTTGTTGTTGTTTTGTTTTTTTCCTGTGTCTGAAGGTGTCTGTTAATTTGGAGTATAGTCTCTTACATAAAATTGCTTAATTGTAAGAAGGTTCACATAAAATATGATACACATAGGCTCAAATTATACTGTTGCCATGGAGGATTTGAATTTAATTTCAGCTCCTCAGTGATTCAGTGTGGAAGCATATAAGAGCTTCAACAAACAGGATTTGGGATGCTCCCCCACTGAAGAGCATGAGGGTTTTAGTTACTTAGGGGATAGGACAGCAATAGTGCCTGTGAATGGTGAACTGGGTTAGGTAAATTGAATTTTAAATCTGAATACTAAAAACTGTTGTGTGGAAAGACAAAGGAAGGACCTTTGTCTCACAAATAATTTTTTCCCAACTCATTACTGTCTGTTAAACCCTGAATCTGGATTTCTTAGCTGTCTATGTTTGTAATCACATACGTGGAAAACGTAGATAATTTAAAATACTTGGCTATGTATTTGCTAGTCACTCAACAAGGAATGGATAGGAATTGTTAGAGAATCCAGAACAGAAACTTTAACCTCTCCTGGTGTTTTTTCCTGTAAGGGCCCAAAATGTCAGGATTCAGGATGTGTTTAGAGACTTTTTGTGTGTTTAGAAACTTGTCATGCTGGTAAAGGCTCATTGAATTAGAACTGTTTGTTCTCAGCTTCTCTGAGCTCAAAGCATTATTTGCTTAACCTAGAAAGGCAAACTATTGTGCTTATGAAATAATTAAAAAGCCTTGGAAAAGCTATTATGAGAATAATCTTATTCTATAAAATAACACTTTTATCATCCAAAATATCATTCAGATAATTCAAAACCTAAGTGCAGTATATTAAGCATGAACAGTGGCATCTATTTCACTAGAAATTGTTTATACAATTTGTTTTGCATCTTTAGTTTTATGCTTTAGATTTTTGACTTCGAGTAGGTATTTTTCATAAAACTACTTTTGTTTGCTTTAGTAGGGTGCCTCTGCCTAAGGCTGACAATCTAAATTTTAAAGTGGGCTTAAGGATAGAATATCAACCTGATTCTCTGCAGCTCTAAATTGTGTATATTACGCTGTCTGCGGTTTTTCTTTTATCAGGTGGGTACTGATGCATCGAGCATTTTTAAGGGGGGGAAATGCACAAAAATTAAACTATTTTGAGATGCAAATATATTGCAGACGGTGAATGATGTTAATAGCTGCTTAATATTTAATACCCAGAACCTTATCTTTTGTTTAGTCTTCCATGGTGTAGCTGTTAGAGGATGGCAGATCTGTGATACAGCTGTAAAATCTTTTCCTTTCTCACCATTAAGGGCTTAAAAAAAAAAAGACCAACAAACCACAATCCTTCCGGCCACCTTTTGAAAACAAATCACTGAAGTACATTGTTTTAATACTAAGACAAGTTCTGCTATTCTGTTGTTCTTCTTGATGATGATGTTAATTATAGAACCAATTTATTTAGTCAAAAAAGATGTTTTGTTATCTGTGTTTAAAAAGGAGGAAATTAAAAAAAGCTTGTAGTTCTTCTCTGAGTCTAAAGAACTAGGAGCAACTATTTATATATTTTATTTTATTTCATATTATTTATAAAACTAGAATCATCAGTTGTTTGACTTGAAGAAACTTTTGAGGTATTGGTGTTCCAACCCCTCTAAATAAATATAACACCCAGAACTTCAGTAAGCTGTATTTTATTAGCATACTCGAAATGGCTGTTGGGACTTCCTTTTTCATCCAGATTAAAACTTTTGAACCTGGTTTATAATAGAGGCAAATTAATGCCTGTTGTTACACCAATGGCTAATAGAGTTTTTCCTTTTTCAATTTGTAGTTTGGGGCAGTTCTGTCAAATACAAAGCTTTGAGTATAGTTTTTCAGTTTTAGGTATTGACATCAGCTTCAGCCATGTAGTGACTTTGCAGTTTGAAACTACCTTACTTGTTTGTCTAAACTTACCTGCAGAGGTGGAAATCAGTTTTAACAATATCATCTCTGATTCAATTAACCACGTGCTCTACAAACTTGTCTTGAGGGAAGCTACCAGACCCCAAAATCCCATTCAGGCTGCATGAAACATTAAGCAATGTCCTTGCCCTCACTGCAGTGATGTTTTCAAGTAGCATTAGCCCTGAACAAAGCCACATCCTCATTGTAATCACACATGCCAGTCCCCTGTCACTGTGTGCCGATGCCTCTGGTTATGCTCATCGAGGAGGCTTCAAAGATGGTGAGCTTTTGCAAAAATCTGTATTAATCAGTGTGCTACGGTGTGTAGATACACTGTGAGAAGTAAAAGGCCTTATGTTGTGTTGGTTTGAATACTTGTATAATATAATATTAGTGGAAAAGAAAATACATTTTCAGATTTGGGCTGTGGCAGGGGGAGTTCTCTGGTTTTTGGAGTGGTGTTTTTGGTAGCATCAAGGACTTCTTCAGTTCTATATATTTATATAACTGTGTACTACCTTTGGAGTAAGATATAAAACTAAATCAGTCTAACATTATCTAGGAAACAAACTGATTCTTAAGCTTTTTATAGCTCAGGGCTTTTTTGGTTATGTGGTATAACTGTGGCAGACAGAAAAGTCTAGTCTTAAAATGCTCTAGCACATTTAGATTTTAAGAGTTAAAACAGGCTCTGAAACAATGAAAGTTCACCTAAAAATAAATAAATAATAATCTCTGTGTGTGTGTGAAACTATGGAATTTGGTATGAAAAAACTGCTCTTGGCTCCAGGAAATGAACTTCCCTCCATGTCTGGTCAAAAATATATCTTTTTTATTGGCAGACTGTAAAATATTTGAACAAGAGGTCAGGTAAAGTTGTGTCTTGTGTAAAGCCATCGGAGTTGTTTTGATGTAAGCTGGTGATACTGAGTTGGGATTTTTTTAGCCCAGAGTTTTACTGTAAAAAAACCCTCAGGTATTAAATTCATGTATCTAGGAAGAAAACCTTCCTTACCCCTTGGCCCCCCTCCCAACTTCTTGTCAGATGTGCTTATGTGACATTTAGGTGTGGAAATAGTTTCTTGAGAAATTAAGATGATGTGACAGATTACTGCACGCAACAAGGAAGAGGTGGTGACATTTCTTCTTTGACAGAGAAGAGTTGACCATACAAGTTTCATTTTAATTTCTATCTAGTTATGAAGCATACTTGGTTTTACATTGATTAAAAATTTGTGAAGAATGGCTGTTATATTAACATTGATGAAGAGCATGCCTACTACATCTTGCATGCAGTTGCCATAGCAACCGTACTGTAAAGTGACCCAAATTAATTTTCCACCAGTCACTAAGTGCCCTGTCAGTTCTTCCTTGTGCTAGGGATAAGCAGGCTGGAAAGTACTTGTTCTTTGAAGAATCCTGCCTTATGATTTGTCTCTTGAAAGCAATGGTTGCTTCATGTTAACCTTCCACCTTAATTTGTGCAGTCAAATGCATGCCCTTTAAATCTCACCAGTATAGAAAGAAACATTTAAAACAATAACTAGTAATTGAATGGAAGTAAATGTACAGTATCTCTATAGTAATTGCAGTAGACAATATAATATGGTCGTTTGCAACCTCTGGGTTTGCACTGCTTTTACATACAGATTTCTAAGTTTCTGTTGGTGAGCAAGTCTTTACTGAGCCTGATCTGGAAAAGGCCAGAGAGAAGCCGTGCTCTGCCTAGCCAGCTCCTCGCCAGCAGCACGCTGAGTGAATTGCAGTAATAAAAAGAGACCTCTGCAAGAAAAGGATAAATTCTGATACCAGCAATAAGCAGCTGCTACTAGTATGTAGCTGAGTCCCGCTTCAAAACACTGTTGCTTGTATAGTTGGTTTGTCATGTAAGTGATGTGAGATCAGTTGTTCAAGCTTAAAGCAACTGCTTTAATTATTTGGCGTAGTAACATAGCAAGGTGTTCTGGTGCTTTGAGAAATCTCATGCAGTCTGTGGCAGTCAGTGTGTGGGACTTTTGGGGCGGCTGTTTTTTGCTGTTGTATGTTACTGCTTCCATTTTAAACCCTGCTGCACCATGCGGTGACCTGGCAACAACCAGGATGGCCATTTGTGTAGCGTTTCCCCTTTACTGGGTATCTTTTTGCCCCCACCCTTGTTGTTCTGGCAGGACTTCTATTTCTGCAGCAATGGGGGAATCTCGCTTGAAGCCCCTTTGTAGTTTGCCCACTTGCACAGTTTTTTCTTACATCTAAGGGCCACTTCTGTGTGCAGAGTGAGAGCTTCCGTATTCAAATACATCTTATAATGTGCAAAACAGTGTCATTTCTATATGCTTTCATACACAGTGGATAAGAAACCTTTAAAAAATACAGTCCTAAACTGCCTTGTGCAGAGAAGTTTTGCAAATTAATTTAGTTTTTCTGTTAATATTGTAATAAGTGTTCAGATTTTATGATACTGAACTAATACTGCAACAGTGTTGATATATATGCAAATGATAATAAGTATACATCTCCCTTGCTGCATTCTGCATTAAGACAGAGCTTTTACAAGTTCATTCTGATCTCTGGTAGGTTTGTCCTTTAGGTTTTTTTCAGCTAACCTTTCTCTTCAAATGTAAGATATGATTTTGAGAGGATTGGAGACTGTCATTCACTGGCTTTTTTAAACCCCTCAGTTCATTCGGTCAAGATCAAAATGTGTTTATTACTTATAGCATGGGCTTTATTTTATTAACTTTTTAAAGGAAATGTGTAGAAACTCTGCAAACATAATGTGTTCAAACACAAAGCTTTTAATCGTGAAAACCTTACCTAGTTTCTCCTCATTCAAAAATGTTAAAAATGCTTGCATAGCAATTCTAAATGTATGAAAAAAGTTATGATGGTCTTGTGTATTAATAGATATACAAGAATTCCTGCTGATAAAACCTGCTGTCTTACAGCTACGGAAGTGGGATTTTGTGGGTTTTTTTTCTGACCTTTGTGTGTCAAATAACCTTTAAAAAGATAAATCTGTATTTTCAAAACAAAAGCAGTTGGCTGATTCCAAACAGCCGAGCAGTAAAAATATGCTTACATGAACTTGAGGCTTGAAAAAACTTAACCCTTTATACTTTCAGGTATTGTTTTTGTTTGGAGAAAGAGGGCTTGAAGAAAGGCTAGAGTAGGACAGTCTCTCCAGTGTCTTATGGAACAGTGGTGACATGGACTTAACTGAATAGGGCATGTATCCACCTTGACTCTGGATTGCCCAGTGCTTTTCTCTGGTTGCTTCCTTCACTGTGATGTAGTGGCTTTTTTTAAAGACAGCTGAAATCGTACTGCTGCTGACTAATGATATTCTGTCTCTGAAATATTAATTTCTATAGAAGCCATGTTATTTATGGGGAAAGAACTTTCAAATATCATGTCTTTGAATAAAAAGGTTTTTAACACTAGGAAGTAAATTTTCTTTTGAGTCATCAAAGCTGATGGGGTTTTAAGGCACGAGCATGTACCTCTGCTTCACATTTTACAAAGTCGCTGCTAAGATGAGAACAGGTAGTAGTAGCTTACTCATTTTGAAATCTGTAAAAATATACAAAGACCAGGTAATGCAAGGCAGAGACAGATAGTGAGGGTGTGTGGAATTTGCACTGATGGTGATTCTCCTGCACCTACAAACTGCAAAGACTAGACTGTCATAAAAAATTACTTATGCATACTCCTTTTCCTCTGATGTATGAAGGAAATTAAGTGGACAACATGATGTTGCTTCTCGTATTAGAGGTCTAAATTGGTGACTCTGGACGCCCTTTCTAGTCCCATGTTCTCAGTTTCATGTCTTTTCCTGGATGGTAACGTGATAGAGCTGAAACTCTCTTGTCAATAATTTGTAATAATCCAATAGATTGTAATAACAAAAAGTCTAGTACTAGACTTAAGGGAGTAATGTACTGAAGTAGGTTGAAAGGAAGCCTAAGCAAATTTTAAAGAATGTACTTGATACCTGGAAGACCTAATCGAGAATAATGAACCATGTGATTATACTATAATAGTCTGTAGTCAAAAATGGTCTCAATACTTTTAATTCCTGTCCATAAGCATGGTATGTAACAGCCTAAAAGATACCTGGATGTCTTAGATTCCTCTTTCTCTGCTCAGTTCTTATTGTGCTAAGGGAAGCTCCTCTGGTGGCTGAGTAAATGATGTTGTCAGAACCTTTTTTTTTTTAATGTTTCTTCCTCCTCTTTTTTCCATTAGGCTTTACACCTTTTTATTGAACGTAGAGGAATGTTTCAGTTTTTTGCAGTAAGACTTCTAATTTGTTAAGAAACACTGCATGAGATTTGACTCATTCCTACATGGCTTTTATCTTTCCAAAAGGGTTGTTCTTGTGTAGTTCTAACACTGATTTCAAAAGCCATTAGCTGTGGTTATGAAAGGATACATACTGAATGGAAGGCCTTGCTTCCTCGATATGCATAGTAATACATTATTTACTTGCACGGACACTTAAGACTATTGTATCATGACTCTTCAAAAACACTGTATTACTTAAGAGTCTCCTGAAAATAACAGAAGCCTTACCTCTGTGCCTGTGTTTACCTGTAACTGGAAAGTGGTGGTTCTTACCAGTACCTGCAAGAGGGACACAGGGCTCAAAAGTAAAACGCCACCCCGCAAAAAAAAAAACCACAACAAAAAACCCTAAACCCACAAACTAAAACAAATATGTCTCCTCTTCACCCCCAAAAGAACCCCCAAACTCTTAAGCCACTGTAAAGTCTGTTATCTTGGCATGGTTTCCTTTAGATCTTTTCAATAATCTAAACTTATAAAGAAGGGGCTGAGGAAGTCACAGACCACCCCCAGTTCTCCTCTGATCCTGCGGCTTCCTCCACATGCAAATTCTGAATGTGTGCCTATGCCTGGGAAGCACTGGAGACTGACTTAAAAAGAGCAGCAAAACTGATGTGTTGAGTTCTTGTTTAATCAACTTGAAAAAGGTTGTTCAATACACGTATGTTGAAAATGAATGCGTATCAATATAAAATAGTCTGGCCATTTTGGAAAAAAGGGTGGGTGGAAATGTTCAAAGCCATCCTGAAGCTTTATGTGTAATGCTGATCTGCCTAATAAAGATGGAAGATCTGAAGATTATGAAATGCTTAAACCAGCATTTATATAAGGAAGAATATGTGGGTTTATGCAGTTATTTCAGCAATCTTAACTTTTTTTGAGGCCAGTAAGAAGATATTGGTGACAAACTCCTTAGTTTGAAAAGAGGATAAAGGAAAAAAGTAGAATACACAATAAAAAGTAGAATACTACTACTGCAGTAGGGTAAATTGTGGGTGCCTGCATGCTGTAGTGCTCAGATACTGAATTCACCTTTTTTTCATGTGAGTGTGGTCAGGCACAGATAGAAGTTATATATATAGAACAGAACAAGAGTTTCTGATAGCATCTTAACTTACCTGCCCTCCTACTATCTCCACTTGGATGATTGTGTTCCTCAGGTAACACTCATAGCTATTACCTTTTTGCAAAGTGCAGAACAGTGGGGCTGCGTAACTAGCCACTGACGACCACTTATGTGTTCAACTCTGCTTTGTAAGAGGTTTGAATTAAATATTTTTCAGCTGGGGGGAAGGAAGAAAAGAGGAATTGAACATGCTTAAATATTCAGTTTTAATTCTTATTTTTCACTGTTAATTCTAGATCTCATTGTGGCTCAATGTCCTTTCACTTTGGGGATTAGAGAAAGGGGTTGTGTGTCTGCTGAGTGACTTCATACGAAACTATTAAGTTCTTGGGAAATAAAGCAAATATTTTATTACCCCTGCCTCGGCTGTAGGCAAAATGTTAAAGCTGGATGTTAATCACTGAAGAAAAGGGATTGAGGAGTTTTTCTTCCTCTTGTTCTGCTCCTTTCCTGTCTTCTTTCGGTGGCTTCCTGGGAACTGTTGGAGCAGCACTACAAGGGATCCTGCTCAGGGAGTTAAATGGCATGGTAACTTGAGGCACACTTGCACAGAGGGGATCATGGAGCAGGGGCGTTTGGCAAGTTTACTTTAATGTCTAGGTGTTGAGTAGTTGGATTCATGCACAGGATACAGAAGAAGGCAAGCTGGGAGAAGAAAATATTCTGTGCAAAACATATCATAACGTGTTTACTAAGTCTTTCTAATGACTGACTGTATAGTAGCAAACATATCGTGGAACTTCATACTTTCTATAGTACTACGATAAAACTGTGATGATAAACTTGAAAAAGTTATGGTAGGAAAAGTGGGTTTAAGCAGTACCTGTGGAAGAGATGCAGGTTACTAATTAGCTCTGCCAGATTTCTGCATTCTCTAATCCAGAAACAGATTCCACTGCTAAAACCTTTCATAATCATACATGTACACAAAGTGACATTTATTCTTAATACTAGGCCTGTTTTAGTTTGAAGACAAGTCCAGCAAACACATGCAATACAAGAGAAGGCAGTAATGAAAAGGGAAAGGTTACTGTTTTGGTGTTCAGGGGTATTTTAATTGAAATTGCTACCATTCTGAGTGGCAATGTTTGGTATTTGAGGGATACTAGATTAGCTATAAGCAGAATGGATAAACTGGGGAGAGGAGGAAGTATATGTGTTTCTTAGTTGAATTCAACTAATAACCATTTTGTATCTGCTAGACTTGAATTTGGTTACGATGAGATGAAGAAAATTAATTTCTAAAAGTTTTCATATGGCCTGTAGGCTGATGGACAAGAAACGTGATATAACCTGGGAGCTTTATTTTAAATCCTACAGCTAGTGTTAAAAGGTGTGTCCCACACTCACAACAAAAAAAATAAATTGTAAAGTATATTCTAGTACAGGTGTTCATGAACTAGCATATTGCCCCTTACTGAAGGGTCATCAGGTGTGGTTCTCTATACACTGTTCGAGATGCTGAACACCATCTAATTTGCTCACTCCTGTGACCAATTACCTTAGGAAAAATGAGCCACCTCTTTAATGTGGACCATTTAGATAAATTGCTTTGTGTAATTGCTCAGTCAGCTGTCCTGACAAAATAGAGACAGCAAATGAATGGACAGAGGAAGTCTGTAAACTAGTTTTGCTGTGGTGGCCATCATCTCAGAAATCAGACACTGTCACAGAGAGGGATAGAAATCACTTACCTGACCTTCAGAAGTGTCTGTGACAGAGTGACAGAGCTACTAACTGAATGTAAAGTTTAAGAATTACAGTACCTTAACTGAAACTGCATCCTTTCACATAAACACGAGCCCGTGGCACTTTGAAGCTAACAAAAGGCTTCCCCTGGTGAATTAAAACCAACTATGGTCAATCTGTGGGCTTCTTCCCAAAGAGGTGCTCTCCTCTTCTCCCTGTGCAGTGGCTGCAGGTCCCTGATGCTTCCCTTAAGTACCTGAGCTTTGGAACCTGATCAAGTTCCCAAAAGATATTTTAGAGATTGTTAGTCTTTGCTAATTATTGTTTAATCTTGGCCTGGTTAGCCCTCTTGTTGGCCTGGATTGCCATGTAACAGGATGAGAGTTTCTATAGGAAGAAGGGCAATGATGTGAGTGTATGGTGAAGGCTGGTCACCCTCTTGTCAGAAGCCTCTGCATCTACTTAGGCAGCTTATGAAACTGTGGTTTTACCTGTCCTTTGTGGGAGTTTGCTAATAAACTTGTTTGGGCTAAGATCCACAGACATCTTCAAAGAACTCCTTTTCTGATGTAAGTCTTAGCCACAGAAATACTTAATTATGCACCTGAAAGTAGCGAGAGTAGACAATCTCCTGAGGTTTGGTGTTTTGCAAATGGGGTTAAATTTGTATTTATCATTACTCAAAATGACTATCTAGAGCACTTCTATTTCTTAAATGTACATAAAGTTTAATAACTGCATCTGTTGTTAGTTTCTGTGGTTACCACTATAAATGTATCGGCTGTTGGAACATTTTGCAGATAACTGTAGTTCTTCTGGAAACTCTTTGCAAAAGGTTTATTTGATTGCTAGGTGACCAGGCATACAATATAATACCCAAGATTTAGTTTTCTGCTTCTTGAATGCATACCTGAAATTAGAAACCAGTGGAAAATTATCTACCTGTTCAGTAAAACTTTTGCTGCTGGGGAAGTACGTAAGAGTGTGTTATTAACCTTAAGGAATCCTACTTTAGCAGGGGGTAATGGTGACTAGTGCTTCAAGCAAAGATGCTCTACTTGTGCAGCTTGTAATTTATTGAACACTGTGGTCTTCCAGAATGATCCAAATTGGAGTTATATCATGAATGTATTTGGCACCTGTTTTTCTTTGGAAACAGTAGTTCACCTTAATGTCTTCACCAATGGGTTTTTATTCCAAGTTACAAATCCCTGTTGCGTGAGCTGTTAGACTAAAGTCAATACTGGGTTCACTTGCACATTTATAACAATACTGACATTTAACTCAGAAAGCTGTAAAGTTCATTAGTAGGAGAATCTTATTGCACAACTGAATTCCAGTTCTTTTCTTCCTAGACCATGCAGCAGAAGCTGGCATTGCTATTTCATGTGAAACAATTATATCGTGTTACATGGTCCAGTGACTGAAATTTTCTGCTAAAATAATCAAATGAAAGTTTAGTGACAAAGTACGGAGTCTGCTTATTTTCTCATAGTAAAAGCCATCATTAGCTCATAAAATGCATCTTTAAATGTAATGTAAACTAAAATAAACTAGTTTTCCTTTGAAGGCAGTAAGTCTGACATTCTTGTGTTTTTATAGTCGTTTTGAAAGGCTGTAGACATAAAACATGCATATTTGGGGGGTTTTGTTTTGTTAGCTAAATGTGCTCTGTAGATAATTTCCTATGCCATATGATATATATAATTTATCCCTGGGTAACATCAAGATATGGTCCTCTCTTTTTGGAAGATAGAGAACCATGTAGGAACCCCAGATCAGGTTTGTGTTGCACTAGATCTTACACAGTAAACCATGGGGGATAAGACCCTAAACTCTTCCAGTACTTAATTGCTCTTCAGATTTTTTTATATCTTTGCCTAAAAATCAACCCATTTTCTCTTGCCTGTAAAAGTGGATTCAGTGTATCTGAATAGGACAGTCATCCTGAATTGACTTCCAGGCAGTATTGAATGCAAGATTTATGCATTTTTTGATAATTGTAACAATGCAGTTTTTGCTTGTTGAGATTCATGACTTTAGTGACATTTCTGGTGCTCACAAGTCCTTTCTTGATCCCAGTGAGGGGATTGTCAGGAGAAACGTGCAAAGGTCTTTAAGTCTTAATGTATAGGTCTTGGCAATGTTTACCCCAAAACGATTAAGAGTAATTCTGGGGCATTTAATAGGGGAAGGAAGTGGAATTAATGATTTGAACTTTTTTTTTTTCCTTCCCTATAAAATGCATTAGTAAGGAAAGGAAAGTGAAAAATCATTTTTGAGCTCCTGAGAGTGGAAAGAAAAGGTAGCTGAAGGGGCTAAGATGAGCTGCTGGCTTTTGGGTGGTTTTTTTGTTTGGTTTTTTTTTTTCAGATCAGTTAGAAAGTTGGTCTGATGTCAGAGTGCATGTCCCTGGAAGTTTTGAAAACTTAACATTTTAATGGAGATATTTTATTTAGATGGATTATCATTAAGTATTTGCAAACTTAAAACTTCATAGTTCAAAATGTTGTTGCAAACTAGCTCTGTAAAACACTTTTTCTTGGAGATAGTTACAAATGAGCTAGTTGTTTTTGTGTTCTGGGAAAGCAAACCAAACTCCTGAAAAGAAAATTTGGAGGTCATACCAAAATAATATTTGATTCCTTATTAATATGTTTGGTTTTGTTTTAAGTGCTTTTTGTATGCAGAAAGTGAAAGCTAAGACAAAATCCTCCTATAACCTCTGGAAAGTAAGGATCTTAGATCTCTATCCAAGTAGTAAAAAACACACAGAGAAGCTGGCTTTTGAGAGATGCCTCTTATTCCATTAAGCATCCCGTAGCCATTTACAAAGAAAGTGCTTAAAGGGTTTTCCAAAAATCCACTTCCCATTAATCTTGCCAGAAACTCAAGTGCAGTATTACTCAGGGAGTTTTGAATGGATCAGTACCACAGTGCATGTAAATTAACAAAAAAAAAAAAAAGGCCACACACAGGACAAAGGTGAATTAAAGTAACAACACAAAGCTGTTTTTGCAGATTTGATGGTTCTGTGACCAGCTAAGGTAGTAATAGAAAAAAAGGACCGTGGAAGTGTCTTTTTGAATCGGCTGTTTTGCCAACAAATGTCTGTAACCATGCAACAGTATGTTTGTGTGTTTGTCACCAAAGGTTTCTATGTTTTAAGCACCCATATTCTAGGTTGTAATCTGTAATTTGAGATTGGCTTTGTAAGGCTAGAGTGGAAATGTTTCTATCCTTAGTGTTTTGTTTCCTATAGGACGTTCAGCTTCTGTACCCCAGGGAAAAATAAAAGGATAAGTGTGTAGTGAAGCTTCTCAGAACATTGTTCCAGGGTCTGGTGATGTATCACACAGGGAAAGACAAAGAATGGAATTGTGTTTAAATCCATCAGTGTTTCCACACCAGTGTTTCTTTATGCCATCTGAACTTTTTGAAATGTTGTAAACCTCTATAGCAAGGAATTCCATGGATTAAAAAACCTAAAAGGTATGTATTCCCTTTTGTTTATCTTCACAGAAATTTAGGACATACACTGTAATTTTAGTTTTGGATTTATTATTGTATCACAGGAAGAAAGCAAGGAAGTTGAACAGCATAGTGAGGTTTCTTTGTTTTTGCAGCCATAAGTAGATTGTATCTACCAAACAGAGTTAAAAAGAAGCTTTATAATATTAGTATCTAGGTAGTACAGTAATAATGAAGACAGTTCATGAGCACTAAACAGTCTGTAAATGCTGTTGTCTGCAAGTTTTACATTTGAAATAGAAGATAAGCATGAGGTAGGAGAGACTAAATGTAATACAAGTGGAGAAAACAATGCAACATACTGCAAACTATTAGTATTCAAGTTTTTGAAGGGGTTAGCTGGTTTAAAAAGTGGTTCTTCCTTTCTCTTCTCTAAAGGGAAATTTGGAAGGTACAAGTCGAACAAAACTCCAATGAAGATACAAAGAAAAAAGTAATTGAGGCTTTGAGAACAGAGTTCTTCGAGCGTCATAAAACTCTTTTGTGTTACTTTGGCTTTTTTCATTTGTGAAGATCTACTACTTGCAATCTCTCCTTTGCAACCACCTTATATAGAGAATTAAGTACAAATGTTTTCTCCTGCTGAAGTATTAACTATGGTTATATACAGCCTTTAGTAATGAAGGTCTGCAGGTGAGCCGCTCGGTTTGAGCAGTCAGATTTGTAAGTTGTAAACTTTATGGAGTAGTGGATTAAAAAGAAGGCTACAAAAATAAGTCTTTGCAAGTCAGGGATGAAGAGAGATAGTATTGTTAAACTTCTAAAGGTGAAAGTTGTTCAGTGAATTCAGTGCAAGGGGATATACCAAAGCTTCTTTTCTAAGTTTACTTAGGCCCTAATTTTTAAGAGTATGCCATAGAGGAAATGTTATTAAAATGGGGTTTCTGTGGTGGCTCCCTTGAGTGTGCTAAAAACTCCTCAGGTATTGCAGGAAAGCAATACAGGAAATATACTTTTAAAATACATGTCTAGTATTTAATAGAATCACTGTGCAGGTTAGAGAACCCTTGGCACGCCTGGTGGATTTTAAGGTACTGGGATACATACTTATAATTCAGGATTGATTTAAGGGTGAGGCTTGAGCTGGGGGAAGGGAGAAAATTCCGGTTGTCATTAGCAGGCCCTACTTTTGTTGAAATTGGTAAAGTCAAGTTGTTTGCTTTATTAGGTGCAGAGCTAGTTAATGTTGGGACACTTTGAAGTATGACTCTGAATATTTAATTTAAGCCTCAGATATTATGCAAAACATCCTCCTATAAAAATGCTGAATTATTCCAGGGCTGTAGCAGATTTTGTACGTGAACCTTACAGAACAGGGTGGGAATTTATTGGTATAAAGAATAATCTACAGGGTAGTTAAGTATTATGGCATTTATTAATGAAAATGCACTTGGCAATTCAGGAAGTTTTAAATTTTAAAAATTTAGGGATTAGTCATTTGGAAGGTTCTCTGGTACTGTATTATTGGGTCATCACTTCTGAATGCTGACCCATTGATGCTCGGATATTTTGACAACAGTCTCCAGTCTTGGCCTGTGTGTGTATTCCTTTGCCTTTGTTCTTTGACTGACCTTCAGGGTCTGTGGATTATTTTATTCCCCAGCCCCCCCGTTTATACTATGTTGCCAGAAGGTCTGAAAAACAACTGCTAAGCTAGCAAATGAACTACACAGCAGAATGTAAAAGGAGGTGGGGGAGAATGGTTGCTATTTTGTTGGTTTGAAGCACTTCTGTTGCTAAACAAGTACAACAGTTTTTTGTTCGGTGTATCCTTTTTCTGGTTCATGCTAGTGATGTGAATTCTGGTTATCTAGGGGTGTACCCATTTCCTTCAGAGAAGGAGAACTGATAATATCCAGAATGGCTTGTATTCACTGCTTTGGAAAGGGGTGTAGGAGTGAGGAAATGGGATTTAAGTTTCTTGGGTCCTATTGCAGATGTGTTGTCTGAACTTTGGCCCTTGGGATATGGCTCTGCTGAGAAAATGCAGCAGTGGACACTTTCAAAGTATGTTTAAATTATGACTTAGAAAAAGCCGTATGCAACTAGATTCAACATCAGCACTCAAAGGACCCTGTAGAGGAAGTTGTAAGTATTTGTCAGTTTCTAGTTTGAAATCCATTGTATGTAACATGCAGTGCTATTTCTGTGGTGGCCTTGAAAATGTTCAGCACCTAGTCCCTGAAGAAATGTAAACCACCTGAAATCCAGTGTGTGAATTTGCAATTCTCAGTTTTATCAGACCTTTGTTACCTTCAAATGTCCTTATGTTCCCTTTGCAAGAAACAGCAAAATTAATCTTCAGTGTATGTGGCTTTGAGAGGTAACCTCCCCCTACTTTGTTCAATGTTTTAAATAGTAATAGTAAAAAATATGACATTAGTAAAATTTCATTACCTGTCTATAATCAGAGGTGTTTCCAGGTGTGCTTAATGGTGGAGTTGGGGTGGGGAGAAGACAACACTCTGGGGTTGCTGTTTGTGTAAGGCATCTGACATCAGATTTGTTTTCCTTTTAGAATGTTTGGACAATGAAGGTGCTGGTAATAACTTGTTTAAAATGAATAGAAATGTAGATCTTTCAAGTGGTATGTCACACATTCCATTCTGTGGAACTAATACGTTCCATTGGATCCGATGCTGAAGGGTGCTATAGTACCGAGGGAGCACAGCAACAGCTGTATTTTAAAAGATGCCCAGTGACCATGTGTGTGAGGTGTTTTTTGTGTTTTGCATTCACGGCTGTTTTCCAATCCTTCCCTTATTCTTGTCTCTTCTTTCTTAGTTTCATTTATCAGTGAGGGTTTTTTCTCCTCTCTGTATATATTCTCTGCCTGATCCTCTTGTTTCCCACTCTGCTTAATTCTTTTCCTATTTATTTCTTATTCCTACTTTATGGTTTTTTCTTTACAAATGGTTGGATGGCTGAAAGAGGCTAGGCAATAGATGAGTATCTATGTGTGTCTTTCATTGTACATGAGTGAAGGATGATGGTAGGAGGAGGTGAAAGACTACCTTGTCCTGCTTTTCCTGTACTTGCTGGGTTGTTCAGGTTGTTCTTGATTTGTGTGTGGGGAGTGATATATTGCTGTAGTCATATACAATAAAACTGAGGGAAGTCACATCTTTTACTGAGAAGACAGGAAAGGTATATGAAGAGAAGTGGCTAAGGAGAAGGCAGCTGAATGTGAGAAAAACCTCAGGGAGCTAAAGAGTCAAAGAGATGAGGAATGATGATATGGTTAGTGGAGCTGAAATGTAACTTGAGGAAGAGACGTGGTGGTGTTTGGAATATGGCAGTGCTAGGTTGCACGATGACAGTGACCTGTTGGGCAATCTTTGCTCAGCCTTGCCGTGTAACCCTGCCTGTTTACCGTGTTCCCTTTCTTTTCAGGACTACTGCAGGTAAAAAAACAAGGATTTGAAGGGAATCTAGCTGAAGACCAGCTGCATGCATTATTTACTTAGCACACTCAGCCTCTTGAATTTTCTTCCTAATTTGAAGTTTATTTTGCCTGTGCTCGCCCTGCTTTCATTAAATGACATTGATTCTCTGTTGTTCTGGTGTTTGATGGCTTGGTGTTTTGATGGAGATTTGTTTCACAATTCACTACTGCAATGAATTGATAATCAAGTAGTTTAGGAATGAAGTGCTTTAGATTAACAAGAGGCAGCCATTCTGTGTGCTAAAGAACTGGGCAGAAGTATGAAGGTATGTGAACCCCAAGGCTTGCCTAGTGCCAGGGGAGTGCTGTGCTGAACTGAGAGACTCCAGCTCGCTTTCTAAAAAGC
This sequence comes from Microhierax caerulescens, assembly GCA_035590215.1. Lineage (NCBI taxonomy): Eukaryota > Metazoa > Chordata > Aves > Falconiformes > Falconidae > Microhierax > Microhierax caerulescens. The sequence goes on along the minus strand of JAVJGJ010000032.1, from coordinate 31,199,296 downwards.
GCAATTTTAAATGATGCTGTAATGTATTACCCAGTCATGTGCTGTTGCAGTTTCCATTTTAACACAGTTGTCAATGTTTACAGCAGTCAGGCCAGTGTGCTCCTTGTTTACATGTGTTATGTTCTTCAGTTAGAGGGAAACAAATTATACTGTTCTTAAAAAAAAAAAGGTAATTGCTTCTTAGGCTTAATTGATTTTTAGAAATTACAGTGCAGATTTGATTGAAAAAAGCTTGTGTGTCATCTGCAGTTAGTTCCTGAGATCTGCATTTGTATGAAGTGGGAGCCATGCAGCATACAAATGGTATCATCACTTGGTATGTGTTTGGAAAAAGAAGTAGTTGAAGCTATTTTTAGTGTTTAAGCCTTACAGAAAATGCTTGTGGATTTTTTTTTTATTATTATTATTAACTAGTTTTATATGGAAATTTTTATTCAGTGGCTATAGGGGAAAGCTGGTGTGAGCCAATGGGTACAGGGTCAGGTCAAATGAGAAATAGGAAGTTTCTGTTTAAGGTTAATTGGATATTTAGTGGGGTTTTTTAAGTGAAACTGAAACTGTTATCATGTTTTTTTTACTATCTTCCAGAGATTATATGAGCAGTCACATTTGAAAAACTTCAGTGTCTTTTTGGTTTGGTTTCTTTATTGATGAAAACAGTTTGCAAGTTCATTTCAGGTTTGTCCTCAAATAGGTTTACACTTTTTAAAAGGTTTTGGGTAACAATTCTGAACTTCTGATGTCAATGACAGCTACATCTGTTGTGTTCCACATGTTTGCTACATTGTGGGCTGTGAGGTTTTTCTATTGGATACTAAATTTTTCCTTCATATTAGCAGTAAAATGTTTTGTAAATAAATAAAACTGATGGAAGGTGAATGCTCTTCCTTCTTCAGTACGTGTAGGTGTGCCAGGAACATGTGTAACTGGTGGTTATGGGAATGGGAAGAGAACTTGCCTTGGTTTTTCAGCGGTCTAGAAATCAGTCTTACTTTCTAGCTTTTCTCCAATACTGTGGTTGGAGAATTTCCTAAAATGCAGTTACTCTTCCAGTTACAATGTAAGTACAATATTTGTTACTTCTACCAGCTCTGAGAAAAGATTACCATTTCCACTAACTACCTTAATACACAGTGCCTTATATAAACTGGGAGGGTAAAAGGCAGGGAACAAAATTATTGTAATAAACTGGAAATTGGCAATATTGTCTTCAGATTCCTGATGCCAGTGTTCCTAGAGTCCTGCTGTTTCATTTCAAATTCCATGTCTACTTCCACTGTTTCTAACTGTAAGAGCCAGAAGCGTTCTTTTGATAAGTTGTATTTGCAGGAAATGAGTAAAAGGAGGGAAAATACTTCTCTTGTGTTCGTGTGTGTGTGTATATATATATAAATAATTAAAAGGTAGAAGAGGTTTAAGTCTGCTTCTGCTCTCCTTCAGAAAAATAGCTGATTAAAGCATGCCATAGCAGAGGAACCTGGTAGAAGGGGTCACCTGATTCCTGTGGAGTTGAGCTCCCTGACACTCTGCCACTCAAGTTCACAAGATATTCTTGAAAATATTTCCTTCCAGTGCTTTGCTCCCTACCAAGGGAAGCACTATGTAAATTTGGTTGCAGTAATTGCTTTGCTTTCCCTTGATCTCCCCACCTTTTACTATCTAGCTACTCTTATCAGACTTGGGGAATAAAGTAGGCTGATATATGGGCTTCTGGCTGCTGCGTAGTATTTGTCAATCTTCTCATGCAGAATAGATAAAATATGATTCTGTAATGCTGTTGAGGAAATGGGATATTTTTTTGACAGAAATGTGGTTCAAAAGTAACTTTAGTCAACTTCTTTATAATGTTTTATACCACATAAGCTGGCAATCCAGAATTCTGTGCAGGGTGAAAGGGTGGGCTGTTAGAGAAAAGTCCTTGCCAGCATTACTCTAAACAGGTTGTGTACTCTCATCCAAGAACAAGAATCTTTTCTCAGTAGAAAACTGAGAAGAAAACTTTCCTCTGTGGAACAGCAGCCAGTAGCTGGGTATTTGGAAACACTTTGAAAAATGGGGTTTACATTTGCTGCTCTTAACATCTTGCAGAATACGTGGTTTTCTCAAGTGTAATCTGAAACGTAAGTATGTATTTGTACCTACAATTTTAACATCTTTTGCCTGCTGCCCATTTTCCCATAGCTAGTAATCTGTTCAAGATGGGTATTTAAGCTCTGTTCTTTGCATATATTGCTATCCTTTTCCAAAACCCAACTTACCACCTGTTAAGATAATCTAAAGGTATTAACGTTGTTTAGAAGAGCAGTTGCCCTGTCAGGGTGAACACAGAATAAAACTGATGTGAACAAATAGCAGTGTTTCCCAGGCTTTTTTTCTCCCTCTCCCTGCAAGTGCATATCAACAGTGCCCAGAAAACCCTAGGCTGAGGTTCAGGCTGGTTTTGACAGAATGCAAGCAAATTAAGAAAGTTTACACTTAACATCCCCCCTTGTCTTTGCTCTTCAGTAGTTACTCTATCATGGGGTGGCTGAGAACTGATACAGGTTGCCTGGACTTGCCTTGAAGAGTTTTGATCAGATAACCTCCAGAGATCCCTCCTAGCTGATCAGATTGCACATGCAACTGAATATTTTAGCTTTCAGGATATTTGTTATTAGTTTAGCCAATAAACTTAGTGATCGTAAGACCGGCTTGAGGTATCCCAGGTCATAACAAGTAAAATGGGCAAAATTTTGAGAAAAAGCCTCTTTGTGAAAAGTCTTATTACAATTTTATCTTTGGAAAAAAAGTGTGCCACTTCATTCAAACATTAGTGGCAGTGTACCAGTTCACTTCAGATATTAGTCAAAGCATTAGCCTCTCTGCAGTACTAGAAATACAGTTAAACTTCTCAGTATTTGTCCATTATAAATTTTCTGTTCATACCTCACTGTTGTGGCACTGACTGTAGTGTTTATAGAGGCTAGTCTGAGACTAACTGTTGTGGTTTTGCCATGGTGGAAGCTTCATGAGTTTTATAATTCTTAAAAATGTCACGTTTTTAATACAAAATTGCTGTTTTTAACTGAAATACGTATTTGCCTGATGTTAAAGATCCTTGCTCAAGAAATAAATGTATTGGCACTTGACACATTGACTCCTTGCAATTTTTTTAGTGTATTCAGAAACTATATTTTGCATATAACTTGCGTTGTATTATGCATGTTATTGTAAGGATATGGGGGAGACTTGGGTGGGTTTTTTATTCCTTTCTGGAAGAATATATGTATTTAAATTCTACAGCAACAAAGGAGGGCTTATTAAATAATAGATTTTTAGGAGATTCACTAAGGAAATGTCAGGATGAGCGTATTACTTTTTTTGGCCATGGTTAAGTTCCTGTATTTTTTTTTTTAACTTGACTGCTTCAAGAATTTGGTTGTAGATAGTACAGTCCATCTACCTGGATAGGGATTTTTATAAAATAAAGTTGTTTATAAATGTTTTTGCCAGGAAGAAATCACACTGAGAGTCCTAGCTATTACACTTGTATAAAAACAGGGCAGGGAGAAAAAAGCCAGGAGAGAGGAAGCAAATAGTTTCCCTATTAGTTACTGTAATTGTTTGATGTCTGTAAAAAATAAAGCTTATGTTGCCTAAAATAAGCGTATTCTGAAATAAGTATCTTAAAAAATGTTCTTACATGCAAATCTCTAGACAGCTGTAAATATAAATTGAGATCCTATTCAGCTATGAATTAATCTACATCAATGTATTAGAAATTGTTGATAAATTGAGACTGAGCTTTGCCTAGCAAGCTTTAGAGGATTCATTGACTTCTAAAGAGACTAATAAAAATGATTGCATGGTTATGGGGTTGGGAAGGCATGACAGGTTTTGTAAAGCAGGTATTACTGGTTTTACTTTAAGGTAGAGTCAGGCAGTGAATTGAGTCCTTGCTGTACAACTGTCCCTGAACAGAAGAATACATGGGAAGGTACTTCTCTGCAGCTTCATAGCCTTTTCCCAAGGCAAAGACATTTTTGGGGGTTAGGGTTGAAGTTATTTGACGGAACTGGCAAGTTGTGTTGAGTGCAGTTACTATACTAAGCTCGGGATGAGACATCAGAACTGTTACTGTTTCAAAGGGGAGCAGAGGTTTTAGGGCTGCAGCCACAGCAAGGTGTTGAGTAATTTACATAAGACGTGATGAAGTATGAGCTCCCCGTGGCATATGTTTGTGTTTCTTAGAGAGGAACTGCAAATCATGCTATCAGTAGCTGTGTTACAGTGCTGTGTTAATGCAGCTGCTCCCTGTTTCATGCGGATAATGTTAATTCTAAAAGCTATTTTTTCCTCCTTTCTGCGATGAATTGTAGTCATAATGACCTGCTAGTCTGTCACTGAGTTTTGGTTTTGTGCAGCTTGGAGAAAATTTTGGTTCAACATTGAAAGTGTGTCAATAACAGAAAATAATAATTTTTCTATAGATGGTGATCTATTTTGTGTATCCTGCAAAGTTTTTTGTGATAATGTCTGTAATGTCAACAGTTCAAATGATACAGTGGTCAGCTAAACTAGCTGAATTGGGAACAGAAATGAAATACACACTCCTAGAGTGTCTCTTCCACAAGCAAACCACTGCTAGCTGTCAGTACTAGTGAGATGAAATTTCTTCTTTGCTAGCTAAAGGTTATACTGTTTAATTTGTATTCTGTGGCCCAGAAATTATGAAATAGTTTTAGCTAGCAGCTACAGCTGTGTGGAAACAGATAAATACTGAAGACAGGCTTTAGAGGATTTTATGGGGAAGTGGGATGGGGTGCTGTGATATGAAACCTTTGCTTAAATTGTCAAGATGTGTATTCTGTAATCTAAACAAGATCTATACTAAGCTAAGTGAAAAATAAGTGATATTAACATGTATTTTAGTAAAATTTTACTGTTTGCTTTTATATTGTTTTTGCTTCTCTTACAGCTAGATCTAATTTGGAGTAATGAGCAAAGAAAGGTATAAACCAGAAAAATCTTTTTTTTAATGTGTCTTATGTTCTCCATTAAGTTGTCTTCTGTAAGGAAGTTTTGGAGAGGATCTGGGAGGAGTCTTGACCTGAAACAGAATGAAATGAATGACCCTTCTACCTTACTGTTGGAGGGGGGGTTTGTCTGGGCATACAGAGGTGGAAAAAATACAGAAGTACACGAAGCTGTGATGTTAAGTGAAGACTTCTGTATCCTCTGTTATCTTCTGTTGCCAGCAGAGAAGGAAAAACTCACCTCCCACCAGATACTGTAAAGGAATGTTGTAATGTTATGTACCAAGAAGGGAGGATTTCTAACTGTAAAATGAAGGTTTCTGCCCCTTTAAAGTAGGAGGGAAACTGGGAGGTCATCCAGTCAAAGCCTCTGCTCAAAGCAAGTTCAACTACATCAGGTCAACCTGTTGGTCAGTCTGATAAGCAGAGACCTTGTGGATTAACCCTAGCTCATTACAGAAATTTGCAATTACCCCTTCTCCAAAAATGTGGGTTTTGTTCTTTTAACAGAAAGTGTTTATCTCCTTTCCCTTTGCATTGCGTTTTTAAACTTGTTTTAGTAAATTTATGGTAGAATTGACACTCATTCTTCAAAAACAGTTCTGTAATACTTGGCTTTGCAACAAGGTAATCCTGTATTTATCCACTGCATACACAATTTTCTTTAGCCCAAACTAGTTGGTTACTGTACAGCTGTTACATCAAACTGAGTTCTGGAAATAAGCTTACTCTCTGTGCAGCCTAGGCTGTTCAATACTATCATAAAGTTGCTTTTCCTGCCAATAAGGAGTCCTAAATGTTAATTTTTTGACAGCTCTCAGGCTTTTACTGACCATTGTTCTGCTGTAAAGGTAAAACTGAAGAGGCAGGCCGTTCTGAGGGTGGCCATTAAAAGTAAGGAATCACTTAGCACCACAGTTAGCTTATTTGTTTTATGTTTGTGTGGATTCACTTATTTTGAAAAATCTTATTTTTTGGTAGATAAGACTTTATTTCTTCAACTCTTTCTAACTTCAACTTAATTGGATATTTCACTTAAAGTAGTTCAAGGTGTCAGTGCTGCAAGCCAACTCTTTTTTTTCCCTCTTTGCTAGAGTAAATAATTGATTGGATTTTTTCAAACCACAATAGAAAAATAAATACCTGAGAAATAGCATCTCCTTGTATTTAGCAAGTAAATACTAATAACCTGAATATAAATTGTCATTATTTGAAATGGCAAAGTTTACCTGTGGGGAATGTTAATGATCCACTAGCTTCCAAGTCTGCTTGAAAGGTAGAGAACAATTTGCCTGGAGTTGTTCTTCACACGAGGTAAAAAAATCAAGTGTGCTCCTTGACTTCTACCAGAAATAAGTATGCTGAAGTAGGAAATGGTAGTATTCCAGCTGCAATTTACTGGCTTTATTGGAACGTGAAGGTAGATGAAATCTGTTACCGGGAGGCAGTTGGCTGTGCCTGTCAATGCAGTGTTCCTAACTACAGGAATTAGTCGGTATAGAATTTTCTTTTTTTCTAGAATTAATCTACCTGTTTTGGAGAGTGATCCTTGAAGACAACATTTGAATACTTTCCTAATTAGCATCTGATTGAAACATTGACAAACAAAAGTGTGTGTTTTTGCATTCTTGTTAAAGTGCTGTTTGAAGATCTGTTTATAGCTTCTAATTGCAGTATCTGTTCATGTAAAGCATCTTTAAATTTTCCCTTGGAAAACTAGATTTGCTTAACACTGGCTGAGGGTCTGGCATCAGAAAGCTAAGTAGCTTTTCATTAAGACAGTTGCAAGAATGGTACAAAGAAGCTTCCAACAGTGCCTGCCTGTCCCATCTGGCTACAGCCCTGGTGCTCTTAATCCTTCACTTTGATTAATGCTAAAAGTCACCCGGTCTCTGCATGTTTGACTCAGAATGATTGTATTAAGTCTAGCTGTATAAAACAGTATTCATGTATATCTGCCTGATGCTGTTATTAATTCAATTTAAATGAGGAGAAGATACAACTCTGAACAGGGCAGACTGTGGTGAGCAGTGCCTTAGCCTGGGAGGGGATCGGTGTTAAAGCTCTGACTGCAGTTTGTGCCTGATGTTAATTATTGATAGGCTATGGGACACTAGCACAGAATAAATGTGGAAAATGAAAAAGTAACTAATCCTCTGCTTCTCAAAAGGAAGGATTAGAACATTTACCTTGGACTATGAGTTAAAAAGCATGTACCGCTGCATATTTGCAGTGTTGTCCTCTGGCATCCGGCACCATCCAGATCTCTTTCTTTGTGCTGGGTGAATGTTGGGAAGAAAGTGGGTATTGCTTTATCTGTAGTTATCTGGTTGCTAAAAAGTATCAGTTATAAACTTTTATTGGTGGTTTTGTTAGTGCAAGACTAATATTAGTCAACTGTTCTTCTGTCTGTGTTCTAACTGACAAGTTTATTTAACCTGCTCTTTGTTTCCATTCTTGTACAGTAGAAGAAATACTCGTGCTCCCATGCCTTAAAATCAGTTTATTTGGCTGGCCTTTTGAAGTGACAGGCAGCAACTGATGTAGGCATTAATGTGTGTTTTGGGGCTGCATACAAATTGTGCTGCAGAAAAGTATTTCAAAACTGAGCCATTGACCTCTAATGTTGTTTAGGAATTTCCAGGTTGCTTTTATAGTTATACATCCATGACAAAAGGGACCTGAGAAGCAGGCAAACAGTTTTCCAGCGTTTAGCAGCTACTAGTTTGCTGTGTTATTTGAGCCTTCTGTGCATTAGAAGACAGAGTAGTGTATTTCTAAAACTGCAAAGTTTTGATTAAAACCTCCACGTTAAGCCAGGTTTTGCCTCATCGTTTAGAAACAGCTCAGCCACACATTGGGTCCCTTGTGAGAAGCCCTGGAGAAGCAGCCTTAACAAAGGCACAATTGTAACTGCAAATGTTAGGATTAGAAAATCTCTTCAGTTACTGGGAGAGCCTTGAGTCTCAAAATGGTTGTGAGAGAAGGTATAATCTTTTCACGGAAAAGGCCAAACGTGAAAAGGCATGTGACCCAGAAACTGATGTAGAGTCCTTAGCACTTGGTGTTTCTTGGAAGTACTGAGGAACTGGTCAGAAGATTTCTGGAAAAGCGTGAAGGAACTTAACGGACCAGTGGTATAAGCCCTTAGCAGTTATGTTTAATTTTATACTTGTTAAAACCATGATTAATTCATATAAGTAATTCCAAATTACAGACTCAAGGTAGAGCTGAGGCCTTTAGAAGAATCGGGGTGGGGGGGTGGAGTCTGTTTAGAGACTTGCCAGTTAGGATTTTTATCTTTATTATAGCTCCAAATGTTAGCTTGCCTGTCCTGCTGCCTCTCCTCCGGAGATGCACTGCTTCATAGCCTCCCAACCAGAACAGGCTGGGGCCGCAGGGCTGCTCCCTTCTTTCCAGCTCTTGCCCCGTGGGGGTGATTGTCTTGCTGCTAATTTCACCAGAACACCCTTGCAGAGTGGGATATGGCTCCAGAACCGTGCTGCAGCTTGGGGCACTGAAAAACAGCTTTAGCTGTCCCTTCTGTAGCCCATACCTTGGGAGAAGGCAATCTGGGAATGCCTCCCCCACGCGTACTCGGAGATCAGAAAACTAACTGGGTTTGGTTGCAGCACTGGCTCTTGTGAGTGAAGGGATCCAGCCTCAGCATACAGGATTAGATCACTCGATTGCACCTGTGTCTGAAGATGATGCTGCAGATACTCTTGACCTTTAGGTTTTACTGATTTGCTTTAGAAGCAGCATATGTACGTCACAATAATTCATCGTACTCACCGGAACAGTAAACACTTGAATAGGTGATGTTTGGCAGCATTTACAGTGGCAGAGGGGGGAAAAAACAATACCTACACCAAAATGAATGACAAAAAAAAGAAACCCCTTTTCCCTCCAAACTGCAGTCAGGATAAATCCTTAAAATCAAGCAAGCCCCTCTTTTATAGCTTATAAAGCCACATCACCTTTACTGCTTTCCTGAAGGCAAAACTTCAGTTTTCTTCAAAATTGTTCAGAAAAACGCTGAAATGGGAACAGGTCTGTCACTTAGAAACAAAAAATAATGGGGAAAGGGAGGATCAGTCCTTGACAGTAAATAGTGTTTATAATATATTGGAGGAAATGGTGGTTACTGGTGTCTTAGTGTCCGCATTGCTGCGGATTCAATCAACTTCAGATGGGAAACATGTTGAATTATGGATAGAAAAAAGGCAAGTTTCTGGTATCTGGCAGATACTTGTTTTGGTTGGGATTTTTTGTTTGTGTGTTTTTCTAAACTGAAGCACAACTTTTTAAATTTGTTTATAAACACTATTTACTGTCAAGGACTGATCCTCCCTTTCCCCATTATTTTTTTGTTTTTAAGTGACAGACTTGTTCCCATTTCAGCGTTTTTCTGAACAATTTTGAAGAAAACTGAAGTTTTGCCTTCAGGAAAGGAGTAAAGGAGATGTGGCTTTATAAGCTATAAAAGAGGGGCTTGCTTGATTTTAAGTATTTATCCTGACTGCAGTTTGGAGGGAAAAGGGGTTTCCTTTTTTTTGTCAATCATTTTGGTGCAGGTATTGTTTTTTTCCCCTCTGCCACTGTAACATGCTGCCAAACATCACCTATTTAAGTGTTTACTGTTCCAGTGAGCATGATGAATTATTGTGATGTGCATATGCTGCTTCTAAAGCAAATTAATTTGTTAACTTTGCTCTAAAGTTAAATACAGTTGCATTTTTGCCAAGAAGCAATATTAATCTTCTGCAAACTTAAAAGATGCATATGCTTATATCTATCTGTATACACACACAGAAGTATGTTAGTTGGCTGGGATGAGATGTGAGATGAAATCTTAAAAAAAAAATAAAAAATGTTGTCTTGGGCTAAACAGCCTAATTTGCACTTCAGTAGTGTTCTAATACAAAACTGAATGAAACTTAAGTATAATAACATACCAAAACTACTTACTTTGCTTTTTCACTACTGGAGGATAAGAGCTGCTTTATTGTTCATAGGTGTTCTTGTTGAGACTGACAAGAGGGGCCGGGGAGGACGGACACTAATGGGCCCATACACTTGATATGCATAGATACAGCCGTTGTCCTTAAAGCCCTGATTAATTTTGATGTATCCTTTAAAATAAGAGTGGTAATAGATTTTGATCTAAGGTTAGGTAACTGAACCAAAACTGCACAAGAAAGGGGCAAGAAGAATGAAAATACTTAGGAAAAGCAAATTGTAGATCTAGACCAGAAAAGCTGTTAAATTCCCTACCTTTGTAGAAGAGCAGGTGAGAGTGTGTGAGAATAGACTGCAATGCAAAGGAAATGCAAGTGGTCTCATATTCACAAAAAATGAATTCCGGACATTGTCCTAGTCACAAATCCTGAATTTTGGACCTCAGTTACATAGCACATCCCAAGAACTGCCTGGCTTTTCAGGGCTGTACTATGTTGTTTTATTTTATTAGTGTTTTTCTTGGTTGAACAGTGGGAAGTAACAACTAGACAGCAGTTAACGTGCATTTTAACACAGATTTCAAACAAGAGCCAACCAAAATTTGTGGAACCATTAAATCATAGTTTGGCATCGGATGAAAATCTGATTTCTTAAAAGACAACAGCTCTGACATGTTTAACTTCTGTACTGTGATTCATATGCTGTAAGCCCCAGTTGATTGTGGTCTTTTTTTAATCCTGAAATTTGAGAATTTTACTTGAATGAGAGTAGTTTATAGTGTTCTTTAAACTTCCATTAAAACTGTAAAGTACTGGAAAGAAGGTGTGTTTCTTGACTGATTGTTGAATGAGAATATTGGATACAAGTAGATGAAAGAAATAATTACTTTTCTAATGGAAACCTAATGTCTTTTTTTTTTTTTAGCCTCTGATAGGTTTAGCAATGACTCATCAAGCTAAATGTAAAACCACCACGAGTTGATCTATTTCTGGGTAAAACAAAACCAAGAGGCTCTAAAGCCAGATTTTGGGTTGATTTGCATACTCTCCTTACCCCATGAGTCCAGTGAGATCACAGTTTAAATCAGGTCAGCATTTGGACTAGTTTTTGGATAGATAATCAGTTAAAAAGCTGTCTTGTCAGCTATTATATGGAAACCCTGGTGCTGAGTATTACGTGCTTGTGGAAAAGCTGAAAGGACTTAGTGACAACTTAGACTCTTAGAACTGACCGGAGTGAGGTGAGCCTCTGTAATACAAAAGGATGAACACATGTATTCAAAGTTGTCCAAAGAGATGGTTGTATCCTGAACTCCTGGTTAACAGTACAAACAGGAAGAACAATTGAGATTACTGTACGATGGAGCTGATGACAAGGCTGCCATGGAATCACAGAACAGTTTGGGTTGGAAGGGGCCTTAAAGGTCATCTAGTTCCACCCCCCTGCCATGGGCAAGGACACCTTCCACTACGCCAGGTTCCTCAAACGCTTATCCAACCTGGCCTTGAACCCTGCCAGGGATGGGACACCCACAGCTTCTCTGGGAAACCTGTGCCACTGTCTTGCCACCTTCATAGTGAAGTATTTCTTCCTAATACCTAATCTCAATCTACCCTTGTTCATCTTAAAACCATTACCCCTTGTGCTATGACAACATCTCCTTGTCAAAAGTCCCCCCCCAGCTTTCCTGTCGGCCCCTTTAGGCACTGGCAGGCTGCAACAAGGTCTCCCTGGAGCCTCCTCTGCTTCAGGCTGAGCAACCCCAACTCTCTCAGCCTGTCTTCATGGGAGAGGTGCTCCAGCTCTCTGGTCATCTTCATGGCCTCCTCTGGACTCGCTCCAACAGGCCCATGTTCTTATGCTGGGGGTCTCAGAAATGGTCACAGTACTGCAGGTGGGGTCTCAGGAGAGTGGAGAGAAGGGGAAGAATCACCTCTTACCTGCTGGTCACACTTCTTTTGATGCAGCCCAGGATTCAGTTGGCTTTCTGGGCTGCAAGGGCCCATTGTTGGGCCACGTTGAGCTTCTTGTCTGCCCAAACCCCCAAGTCCTTCTCAGGGCTGTTCTTGATCCATTCCCTGCCCAGCTTGTATTTGTGCTTGGGATTGCCCCAACCCATGTGCAGAAGGCACTTGGCCTTGTTGAACTTCGAGAGGTTTGCACAGGCCAACCTCTCAAGCCTATCAAAGTCCCTCTAGGTGGTATCCCTTTCCTCCAGTGTGTCAACCTCACTGCACAGCTTGGTGTCATCAGCAACTTTGCTGAGGGTGCACTCAACCCAGTGTCCAATGTCACCAACAAAGATATTAAACAGTGCTGATCCCAATACCAACTTCCAAGGATTGCCACTCGTCACTGGTCTCACTTGAACATAAAGCTGTTGAACCACAACTCTTTGAGTGCAACCATCCATCCAGTTCCTTATCCGCTGAATGGTCCACCCATCAAATCCATGTCTCTCCAGTTTAGAGACAAGGGTTTTTGCACAGGTCACTGTGAAATGCTTAGTCCTAAAAGTGAGTGATGAGTTGGAGGTGAGATTTCTCAAATTTTCCTTCCTCTTCAATAAATACCAGTCTGAAGTCTTTATGGAAAACAAAGTCACATTTTTAATATAAAAACAACTTGACATTTTTCAGTATATTTTTTAATGAGCATTGCTCTGAGCTATGTTATAATGAAATTTGCTTAAAAGTAGAACAGGCTGGTGATACTTGGCAGAACAACATGGCATATGGTAAAACAGTTGTGACTTATTGGCAAATACTCTCATTTTTTGAAAGATTGGCTTTCGGCACACTGGACTCTAGTTTGATATTCAGGGCTTTCAGTGGAAAAAAAACTGCTGAGGAGTATATGTACATGGGTTGCCTTGAAAAGTAAGGCCTTTCAATAAGGGTAGGACAGGAAGCTTTCTATTTTATTCTTTGTTTTACATGTGGCATCTGATTTGTCTAGCTCTTTATCGCATTTTCCACCTTTTTTAGAAACATCAAAATAGTAGCTTAAAGGTAAGTGAGCATTTTTGACTTGTACAAGATGAGCTTTCTGCTTCTGTCCACGTACTTACACGTGCATTTCTTGCACTTGACAACTTTAGCAGTAGTTCTTGCATGATACTGTGATTGTCAGGACAACGTCATGGGATTGCATCCATGGACTCAGTAAATGAATACAGGAGGGGTTACTGGGATTGATTTTTCACAGCATCCTGACACAATTCCAGATGGATTTAGGACAGATGTTTAACTATTGCTGGTGGTATAGTATGCAGTAATATTTCCTTATTCTCCTTTCCAAAGAGTAGTTACTTCTTGAGAGCCTGGTCACAAGTGCCCATCTTTCCTCTAACGAGTAAGCAGTGTGGATCCTGCTGCCCTGGGACAGGTAAAGGAGATGTAGCCACTCCTAGATTTGTGACAGAAGGCAAGGAGATGGCATAGCCATGCTTGATGATACTACAAGGGTACACCCATGTTATCATTTTGTGATCAACACGTAGCACTACTTATCTGTTGAAAATCTTGAAAGTACCTGACTGGCAGCTTTCTATTTGCTTGTTTCTCATACTTACGTGATCAAATTTTTAATTGAAAGCAAGGCCTTAAAGTGTGTGTGCATATGTACATATTGGCCTAGATACAGAGTGGAAAAGTGGAGTAGTGAGGGTACAAAAAACTAAATACAAATTACTTCTGTTTATAATTTGTTCAAAGTTTATTACACCTCAAATTGTGAGTATTTCCTAGCTGAACATCACGGGTCTTGAATATATTTTTATCTAATGCAAGGTGTGGGGGAACTTAAACAAGGTGTTTTTTCCCGAAAATTTTAGAAATGTACAATTACTTCAGAACTTCCCGTTCCCATTAATTTACTGACATATGGGAAATAGGAAATGAATTGCTAAATGCCCTGCCTTGGGTTCTGTTCAGCATGGCTTGCTGTTCTTTGCATGTGCAGTCATAGGTGATGCCTGCCAGTAGCCAAAGAAGGATTGTGGTGCTGCCACTGTTTCTGAGTTGCTCAAGGAAATAATCAGACATAACTTCTCCTGTTGGTGGTAGAGGTGTCATATTTTTTAAGTACATGTATGTTTTAGGGTCTATTTTCTTTGTCAGATTTCACCATAAAAATAACACATAGGATCTGTAAAAAATAATTATATAAAGCTATTGGATTTTTTTTTTTTTTTTAAAAAGAGTATGGCAAAGCTGAAATACCACAGTTCTCCCAGAGGAGAAGTCTGTCACTAGTGGTGCATGTTCCAGGTCATGGCAAAGGGATGGAGCTACTGTAAAGGAGAAGTAGCAATTATTTTCACAGTTTGGTCAGATGTTAACCCATATTACAGATATCTGGCTATGTCCCAGACTCATGGGCTCATGAGTTATTAGCCTATTTCTTAATGAAAGGTCCTTGTCCTTGTGATTGCAGAGCATGGAATAGAGTGCTCTGAAGAGTAACTTAGAGGGCAGAGCTTCAGTGAGGCAAATGCCCTTTAAATTAGGGGCCGTGGCTACAAGCTGGGTCGAATATATTGGTCTGCAGGCATGTGTGCAGAGAGGTGGGGTCTGGCAAGAGTCAAGGAAAGATGTAGTCAAGTCTGAATTGCCCTTATTTGAACTGGTTGCTTTTGTAACTAATTAGTAACTCTGGGCCTGGACCTTAGCGGTCAAATAATAAAACAAGCTTTCAGTAACTACACACATTCATCTCGACCCTAATTTTTTCATAAAACTAGGAATTGAGTGGTCTGGAGTTTAGTATATGGTGACTTGTTAATAAACTGGGAAATACTAATTTCTTTTGTTTTTAAGAATTATTTTGTAGCATGCCAAATCTGTAATTACTGGGATTTGCTACATACCCTTACTGCTACATCCTTTCAAGCTATCTCTAGTATTTAAATGATTTACTATTTTTTTTTTTTAAAGAAATAATTAATAGCTTTTATGCCCTAGGAATACTCAGTCTTTATTCTGTTGTATGTATGTGTATATGTTTATACATATGTTGCTGGTCTTTGGGATGTGTAGATATAACTGAGAGGTGTTTGTGTCAAAAAAACTTAATTAATGATTGCCTTATTTGTGGGGTTCTTTTGAACAGAAATGCTATAGGAAGTGTCCTAATTTTTGGGGGTTTTTTCCCCTTAAGTGTGGGCAGTGAGAGGGGTTTCCAATTAGTGGAATTTATAGGTTAGTTATGATTCATCTCCTGAGATCAGCTACATGAATTTGAATCATTAGTACTGGATGTCTTTCACTAACATCTTATGAATTGCTGCTTAGTGTTTGGCAAGGATATTGTATTTGTTGTCCAGATGCAGTTTTTCAGTGTGGGGCACGTGTTGAAGCCCTTTAAATTTTGAATGTAATGGATATTAGGAGTTTAATTCCACTGACATATATTGGACACTTGGTTATATGGTTCTGCAAGTTAGATGGTGATATTGTAGCAAGAGTAGGGAGGGAAGATGATATTTCATTAACAGTTAAAACTAATTGTGTGTTGTTTTATTTTTAAATGTGGATTAAGTGTTACTTGACATAACATGATTGTGATTACATCACTTTATCTGACCATGGAGAGTGGGCAATATGTACTCTCTATGCTGAGCAAGAGGTGCCATGTAGTTCCTGCCTGAAAGAATTTATAGTTTGCAACAGCTCTCCTGGTCCTGTTACAGATGCTCAAATGGTGGTGGTGGTGGTAGAGCTCAGATAAAATTAAGTAGCTGATAATGAGTTGCTAGCATATGTTGATTGACACTTTTGGATTAGTTTGCTTTAATTAGCTGAATAAGGTTTCCAAAAGTTGGCTATTTATATCAGATTTTTTTTTTGCTTTTGTTATAGGGTTGATAGTTGTTAATTCTATTTAACTAATTATAATTTCCCTTGGTATCTAAGAGTTCTCTTCATGCATTAAACCCACTGAAAGGGGACAGTCCAAAATGTATCAAAAACGTCTCATCTGGGAGATGGTCAACTCTATGAGACTTTTTCATGGCTTTAATGCAAATTCTGAAATTTCAGGTATAAAACATGAAAGATGAGATACGGTAAAACTCATTTTGCACTGTGAATGAGCTATAGGTTTGAGAATTTACTTTGATCCCTGACTCATTAAAAGGAACACAAAATTGTGAATGTCACCTGTTAATATATCTACAACCCCTTGTATACAGACTGTCTTTATGCATTTTATTTCTGTTCCTGGTGAGATGAATGATGGAGGAGAATAACTTTTAACTGCTTAAATCCTAAGGGTTTTTTATTCCTTACGGAAGAATCATGCAAGTATTTAGTCTTTTCTCGGGAGGCTTTCTCATCAACATCAAAACTTGCACCTTATCCTACAGCATAACATGTAGTAACAGAAAAATGTATTTTAAAGTCAAGCTCTTTGCTGATATAGACGTGAGAGAGATATCTTTATACAAGAGCTGGGATAACAAGAATCCTTCCAACAGTGTGATGTGAGCTGTTAAATGGCCCATTTATAAGAAGAATAACATGGACTCAGATTGAAGGCAGAGGTTTTGCTGTCTGCAGAGTACATGTACCACAAAGATGGAGCTTGCAAGACCCCTCTGCAAGTAACCTCCTCTAGTTTGTCTTGTTGAGTTCTTGCTGTTCCCATAAAATGCTTAGGCAATGACACAAAGAGCAAGGTAAAGTTATTGTTTTTTTGCTTAGAGCAATAGTTCACATACTGGATCTGCCTCCACTAAGTGGTTACTTGTGCAAGACAGAAGTTTTAGCAGAAGCACTAGAACTCTCTTAAGATTAGTGTGTCCCATAGCCTTTGAGTTAAAACAACCTTCTAGCTATCCTAAAAGGTGAGTTTAGCTCTCAGGTAAAGGTATACATTACATTCAAGTCTTGCATGGATATTTAAACCCCTGAGTTCTCAAATTAAAAGTGAGGGGGGAAAAAAATATTTCTTTTCCCCTGTCTGTTTGGTTTTGTGCTCTTTTGCATTTTCTTTGTGTTTTGTTATAAGGCCTAGAAGGAACCGTTTTGATCATTGCAAACATATCAAAACACTTCTCTTGGGAGGCAGGAGTGGGATTTTCCCCTTCAGAGAGAGTAACTGGAATGAGGTGAAGAGAGAGAATTTGTTAATGGGTTGGTGGACTGCTTAATATTTTCTTGTGTTCATTCTTTGTAGTTACATTGTTTTAAAAAAAAATAATGATCTGTGAAATGTATGTTTCATACCTGTTCTGTCTTATTTAGTCTAACATATTTTAATTGGCAAATGTTACTGCTTTAGCCAGTGTTGGCTGTGTTTGATGCAAGATTTTCCCCCTGCATCTGTTCTCCCAGAGCAGACTTCCACGCGATAAGGCAGCTGCTAAAGGGAGAGCGCTAATATCATTGAGAGTGTCTGCAGCAGAGAACAGAATCAGAATGGGAAATCAAACTCCAGAAGAGAACAGGTGATTGCTCCTAATGGGGAGAAATAAGCTAAAGCAGCTGTTTATATTCAAAACTGTGGGCCTGTAGAGGAATGCAGCTTTGTTACTGATTTGGACTTTCAGAAAAAATGACTGAGTTGGAGGGACTAAGGATACATTGTGAATAATTTATGTAGAATATCGCTTCTGTTAAGTGGGGAATTTAATGGCTAGTCATCATAACACTGGCAGGTAAATGGACCTGGGGAGAAAAATTCTGAAGCTTAGAATTGGCTTTTTTTTTTTTTTTTTTTTTTTTAAATAAGATTAGACAGTCTTTACC
>JAVJGJ010000032.1:31151348-31168147 GCA_035590215.1 Microhierax caerulescens | reverse complement strand
TGTCCTTTTTTTTTTTTTTTTTTTTTTTTTTTTTTCCCCCCCTCTAAAGTTGCTACTCCCTTAGTTCCTACTTGTTGACTACTGCTGGCTGGTGAACCTAGTTTCCCATTTTTATATACTGGTATGCATTCTTACAGTGAGAGGCGGGCTTGGGAGAGGGGAGTGCAGGGGAAGCCCCTTAATGGCTTTTATGGTTTATTTAGGCAGGTAGTGGAGGAACAAAAAGAAATACTATGTCTTATGTGAGACACCAGAAGTGTAGGTGCCCTATCGGGGATGTGAATGCAGACCGTAAAGGCACCAGGGCAGCTGTGCAGGATACCAGTTTGTGAAGAGTATCTAAAGTCAGGGTTATGGGAAAGGGTGCCTGTGGAAAAGTACCCTTCCAGGGCACACTGGTGGTCCTCCCTCTGTTTTGTAAGTAAGTGTGGCCAAGAAAAAGGTGCATGTGCAACTTGTTAACCTTGTAGTGTTGTAGTTGTGGCAGGAAAATGCCATCACAGTGTGGAGGAACCAGAAGGCACTTTGCCCTTTTTATCGTTAACCTCAGCTTGAGCATCTGTGTGGGAGTAATTAGACAGGTAGCCTACTATCCAAGGAGCACGCTGTCTAGTAGTGTTTGGTACCAAGGCACAGGATTTTTCACATTCATACTACCAGCACTGAAGGAATGTATTTTGTTGCACAGTGTGACCTTTTTTTTGATGCAAGGGATACTGGAGTTAAGATTAGTGCCTCATGCTCTAAAATACTGTCCACAATGTTTTCATTTTTGTAAATCTTACACACACATTAATATAAAATATGTAAATAAATACATAACTACATGAATTTCTATATAGAAAGCATGGCAAAGTTTTTAATCTGAAATATATATTTTGTTTTTCAAACTATCATGTGGATCCTGAACTGAATTTCAGGTTTTTTAATTCTTATATTGTTAGAGCACAATGAGAAATAAAGTTGACAAGTTATAACTACAGAGCTGTTAATCCTTGCCAAAGAGTAAAAGCTCTGCATTTCTGCAACCCTTGTCACTCAGGGTTACAGCTGACTTCAGAACAGTATGGATAACACAGCGTACTAAGTAACAGGAACACTTTTGCATATCATTCATAGAAGTGTTGCAACGAGTTAGTATTGATTAAGGAGTTAAAGCACGTTCCCACAATCTAAACGATGTATTTGGGTGCTATTCTTTCACTCGCCCCGAGGTCACTTTGAAGACACTGAACGCTGCTGTGCTTCCTTGGATTGGAAGAGGAGAGCGTGATAGTTTGGTGTGGAAGGACCGTGGCATTTGGCCGAAAGCATGGGCCACTGGTTCAGTTGTGAGCATGCTATGTGCCTTTGGAGCTAAGTTATACGGAACGGTTACCATGCCTGAAACGCAGAACAGGGGCTCTCGGTTATAGGCAGGCTTCAGTTCCGTACCAAGATGCAGTCAGTATAGATGTTTTTCAGCTCTGCACGTTTCTGAGTTGGGATACAGTAGTTTTCATGACTTGCTGTTTTGATTTCTGAACGGCGTCGTAAAGGGTTTATATTCTTTAGGCCACTTACAGACCTTTCTGCAGGGATAGCAAAGAATTTTCAAAGCTCCTCTGAGCACAGATACTAATGAATGAAAACAGCTTTCAAATACCAGGTTTTATTGAAGTCTGATTGCTATTTCCCTTCAAATTCTACTCCTGATTAGAACAATTGATGATTTTTTTTTTTTGTCTTCTTCAAAGTCCAGTAGGGTTAAAGGGAATTTTTCTTCAATATGTCCACTCCAGTGTAGATAGATTTTTAATCAAGATTATTTAAGTTATCTAGGATTAATATAAAATACACTAATTGTCTGTTCTTTCAATGCTGTATCTTGCAATGTTTCAGAGTATTTGTATAACATTGAGTGTGTAATAAGGGTAATCTAGCTGATGCTGTGAATAACCATTAAAAACAAAGTCCTTGTAGTTTAGTCTGTTAGAAAAAAACTTTGCTCTTTATATAATAACTGGTCAGAATAGAGAAGATAATGGGTAGTATGAAATACCTTGTGGTGACCATGAGCTACATGTACCATTGTGGTTCCATTATGCTTGTCAGCATCATAAGCTATCTGAAGGGAAGGGAGAAATAATAAGAGAAACAAACCTTTGCTGGTGGCACTCATTATTTCAGGCAGTGAAAACTAAAGCTGAGACACTGCATGTTGAAGAGGTAGATGAAACTGGGTTCATAAATTACAAACAGTAAGAAAACTTAGATGGCAAGAGGAGGCAGTGAATGATAGAACTTGAACCGTGCTTGTAGGTAGACTGATTCTGAATCTGCTTTTGCCCATCAGAAAAGGTGGGTCTTGTCCCTCTAAACTTCCTTGAAGCCAGACTTAAAATGCAGTTGCAGTTCAGCTAGCAAGAAAAACCAAGTAGTATGTCATTAGCAGTTGTGCAGGGAGTAAAGAACAAAGCAGGAAACTTAATTGTGCAATTGTATGGTCATATTGCATCTACATTGGTGCAGAATAGTTCAGTGTATCCTCTCAAAGATATTGGAGAGTTCAAAAAATAAAACGCAGAAAATGGAGATAAGCTATTGCCTGCTTTACTGCTTCCTCTGTAAGAAACTGAAAGGGCATCAAAAGAAAACAGAGCCAAAATATCGAAATAAAAGGTATTTTTTTCCAGTAAGCAATGATGCTTGATATCTTGCCCTGTTGTCAGATGCCTTGCAACTATCACAAATACAGATCACTTTCTAAAATGCTTAGAGAAGTTCTTGAAAGAAAAGTTTTGTCTATATTTGTGAGAGACAAAGATATAAATGGAGCACCAGTCGTGACAGTTTTGAAACTGGAATGCCAAAATGATGTGGTGGTTGGGAAGTACTGCTCTGCAAGTATATGATTATTAACATTTATATGTATATAAGTATTGATATTTTCTTCACTTTAACTTCTGCAAGAGATGTGATGCAGAGTTGCAGTGCACATCTAGGCCAGACTCACTGCTGCTGTTGGGCTCTGAACTGGTTTCAGTGTACTGGGTGTGTAGCTGGGCTGTTGCTGCGTGTCTGAATTATTATATAATAATATTATATAATATTATATAATAACCTGCGTGCCACAGGTGTTTCCTGTTGTGCTCGATGGGAGTCTGAGGTGTGTTTTTTCCTGAAACTGTTGACTGTAACTCTTACAGACCATTAGATTCTTCAGAACGAAGGACTTATATTCTCTTCTTACACTAAGGATAAAACTTGAGAGAACCTGAGCAGCATCTTCTGTAGTGCCAACAAAGTTGTGGGACCGTACTGATTGCTTGTATGTTGGTGTGCATTTGAACTTTCCAATACTTCTTTACTACTTTAGATCTACAATCTGGAACGGTGTAATTATTTTGGCGCTTCAGCAGAGCTCTTCCCTTGGGAAAGTGAGAAATGGAGAAGGAAAAAGAAAATAATTCTCAATAGACTTCTGAAAGGGAGAGAGTGAGTGGTTATTGTAGTTGATCATTGTTGAAAAGTCTCTTTGCTGGAGTTAATGAAAAGAAAAAAAAACAGGAAAGAGAACCAGTGCAGACTGATGCTTCTCGGGTGTCTTGTGGATTCTTGCATTTTTTTTTTTTCCCAGAAAATAACTTCTGATATACAATAAAATAGGCTGTGGACCATAGTTTTGGGTTTGGGTGTGTGTGTGTATGTTTTTTTTCCTGTCTTCCTTCTTTTTACAAAGAAGTAGTAAAGGACGTTTTTAAAACGGGCAGTAAAAGGGATTTTTCTGCTGTTTGTTACTATGAGTGTAGAAGCAAGCTGAAAGACAAATATTTTTGTGAAAATGACACCTGTTTCAAATGTTTTAATAACTTTATATAAGAAGAATGGCTATTCATTTTGTGCAGCTTTTATTATTGCAATGTAAAGATGTGTCTTATCTGTATTTTTATATATTCATTGCTGAAATCTATATTGGAATTTTCTGAAGTAGAAAATAGCAATTTTGTGGAATAGGAGCTTTAGGACTGACAGAAGTATATGATCCATGATCTAAAAGCAAAACTGAGCAGAATGGCTGATTTTGTGACTAGCTACTTCACACATCACAATCTGAAGATCATTTTTCTGTGCAAGTTCCAGTTTTCTTCTCAGATTAGGCTTGCTTTAAAAAATAAAGTGGATCTATGAATGGCCTGTAAGTACAGGATGTTTGTCCTTATTAGTTTCTGGATTTTTACTGAGTTAATCTAGGAACAGGGATTAACAGGAGTAGTCAGCAGCTTCTGGCAGTCTAAAACATTTTCTTCTCTAAAACAGGTAGGCATTATATTTAATCTTCAGGTGCTTCTCTAGAGCACTCTAAATAAAAAATAAAACTCTCGTTAGGTTCTCCATGATTCCAAAGCTATTGTGATATGTTTCCGTAATAAACTGAGGAATACGTAGTATGTATTCCTTTTCTTGGACATCTTTCACGGACAGTGGTATAGTACTTGGGATCTTTTCCTTGCACGTGGGCTGTGAACGTTTTGTTAATGCTTTTAGGTTCTGTGCTGCTGTGGATGTAATTGCTACCTGCCTTGTTTCCTTGGCATTTTGAACAAAGCAGAATATATCTGTTAATAAGCCACACTTTGAAATTTGTTATTCCTAGTTTTAGGGTATTAAGGCTTTATTTTTTCTAATTGAGAGAAATGTTGACCTAAATTTGAAGTTTGCAAAAGAAGAAACTTATTGCCTTTCTGTGAAGAGACTTAAAGTTGCGTTGTTGAGTATGGACAAAAAAGTAAATAAATTTTATTTGTGTGCTGAACTCCTTGAAAGCACTTAAACTTGGGAAAAAACCCTTCCTTAATGCTTAAATATGAACTAGTTGGTTTAGCAGAGATAATATTTTAATGTAGTGGAAACTAAACTTGAAGGTCTGGGCATTAAGAGTATTCTAACTTAATTGAAATACTATGGATTTTCTTGGTGTGAGGCAAAACGTGAGTAGGATATGAAAGCAGGGTAAAACTTTCTGAATTATTTGCAATTATTTTTCTTCCTTTCTACTTACTGTAGACCAACTGAGGTGTTTTTAAGGAGAAATTTCTTGGAAACATGGTAAAATATGAATAATTGGGTATATCCCTGCCTCGCTGTAGCAACCATACCACAGCATTCCAGGACTGGAGGAGCTTGACTGAATTCCAACTGTATTTCTCAGAATAACGATTCAAAATCCTGTCAAACAGCACTTTTTATATATTTATCAAAATAAAGCTGTGAGGCCAAGATAACTTCTCCATTTCCTACTGAAATTCAAATAGGTGAGACAGAACCTCCTAAAAGAAGTCTCATGCTGTGTGGTATTGTGCAGCTTTTCCAGCCACGTGCCAGAGCTGCACTTGCCTCTGAATTTGTTTTAACTAGTTGGAATTCATCCACCCTTGAACTGAATTTTTAAAGAAGTAATCTTGTAAACGGGAGAATTCTGATGGATCTCTAATACTTGTGTGAAAAACAGTAATTATCCCCAGGACCTTTACAGTATAATAGTGGAATTTACAGTCTTGCTATAATTTTATGAAATTAGTGTAGAACTAAACAGATGATATGGTATTAGGAAAAAATATCAGCAAATATGGAAACGCCTTTAGGCCAAGGCTTTCTAAAGAAATAGCTTACCAAGACATCATGGAGGTAAGAACCATTCAAAGTTTCATCTAATGTATTGTCCAAATCCTACACTGCTTTATATTTAAGTGTTGACTATAGTGTTATCAAAATACCAGAGCTGTTTGGTAGCAAGAAAATAAAAAAGTATTTTAATAGCTTGAGCATGCGATACAGGGAATAAATAAAAGTCTGCGCTACAGACATGGCAAATACATGTCACTAATAAATGCTTTGAAGTTGTAAAATGTCTGATTCTAGAAATGCAGAATGAAAATTAAACCTAAGTTGCGTAAAATCAAGACAACTTTATTTTGGAGAAAAGCTAATAGTTACCAGTGAAGACGCTGGAGTATAGCTGCTAAATTTTAGGGTATGTTTGGAGATCTGCATGTGATATGAGTGAACACAGCTTCAGGGGCAGGTGAGTGCAGTACAGACGTTGTGCTTGTAGGAACTTATGACAAAACAATTAAAACAGTTAAATGAAGATATGACCGTACTATTCAGCCTAATGCAAAAATTGTGGGCTTTGATACTTCAGGCTCAATCTGTTCCTTATTGTTTATTTTCTGGAAAGCCTTGGCTCATTGAAATGTGTTCTTCCTGCGGTTTTTTCTGATAGTGTCCTCTGCTTAGACAACGTTTTGAGCTTGTCAGGTTTGCCTTAAATACTCTGAACTAGTTATTCAAATATTTGAAAATACTACTTATTCTGTTTTACTGCTAATAGTTACTTTATAATACTTCCTAAATTATTGTATACTAAGTACTGCTGTGGGTATCTACAGGTATATAGATAGCTGCTATACATATAGATAACACCACCAAACTTTACTCATTAATTCAGTTACTTAAGAATAAGTTTGTTTTTCTCAATAGCCATGTATTGAAGTTAATCTGGAGCTGTACTTTGTTCTAGGTCAAATGGGTAAACACCCATTTTAATCCCACAAACTGAGTTCTGGGCACCAGGCTTTGCAGCTTGATTCACTTTACATCTCTTCTTTCTCATCCAGTGTTCTGTAAGAACTTTTTTTGAATCAGTTGTTCCAAATCACTCAAGAATTTACTAGCACAGGTCCTGTTTGTGGGTGCATAATGCTCCAGAAGCTTTGCTACAAATTTCACGCTGTGGGCACCTTAACAAAAGCTCAGTCACGTATAGATTACATGGGACCAGTCCCTTTTATATCCCTTTCTGTCTGTCCTTTTGTTCCTCCCCTTCCCCTGGACATTCCTCCATCAGTTTGGAGAGCTTCACTGACATACCACCTAACCCCAGACTAATCCTAGACCCCCAAGTTTACACCCTTATCAGTGGCAAAGTCCTGCCTGCAATGTTGTGAGAGCACATCAGTTAGTGTGTCTGACCAGGCTTGCTTCTTGCCTGTCAGGTTTATGCCTGTATTTTTTATATAATCTTGCTAAAATAAGCATTCCCACATATCTTTATTGATGAATGAGGCTGACTAGGTTTGGTTTTCTTTAATGCCTGCCTTATTTTTAAAATCAGGTTTGTGCCTTAGTATGTTCTTGTTTATGGCTTCCTCTTTTTCACTGCTGTATGCATTGAAAAGGACTTTGACCGGACAACTTTAAAGGAGCAGATGCTCTTCTTCTACATACAATCTTCCTCATAACTATTTCATTTAAGGTATTATCTGAGACAATTTAGTTCTCACAGTAACACGTGCAATTCTGTGGTTATAGATCATGCTGTAAATTGTGTGGGGTTCTTTTGTTTGTTTTAAACACAGGAATTGAGTTGTGTCCTTGCAAATTTCAAAACTCCAGTTCTCCTGGAAATTGTTAGATCTTAAAATTCACGCTTTCTGTCCCAAACAGCTGAAGACCCAATAGATTCTTTGAAGTGCTTCTAAATAATAAAGCAGAGAAGTTAATTTTTTGATAGATCAAACAGTTGAAAAGGAAAGCTTAACCCTGTCCCAGAGATTATAATTTTTTAAAATGGGAATGTAAAGGTTGAGGTACACTTCTCACAAGTACATGTGTAGTCCTACTTCTGCGTTTGTAACAGATCTGAGCTCTAATTTTGCATATCTTTTTAGTAACTGCTAAATGTTTCTGTACGTGTGTGTGCACACACATGTGTGACCGTCACTAAACGTATGCAG
Source organism: Microhierax caerulescens (assembly GCA_035590215.1). Taxonomy (NCBI): domain Eukaryota; kingdom Metazoa; phylum Chordata; class Aves; order Falconiformes; family Falconidae; genus Microhierax; species Microhierax caerulescens. Next base: position 31,160,369 of record JAVJGJ010000032.1, on the reverse strand, counting down.
CTTGGTTCATAATACTGCATTTAGGGGCTGCTGTTCTAGTATTAAAATTTAATTGCCTTTGGTCATTTACTGTAAATGTAAATGAGTGTATTGAATTAACTGTGTTCCTTTCATTGAACAAGATCTGCTTGGAATAATATAAAATTGTATTGCATGCTAAAACCCCCCACTAAATACCACATTAATTGTACCGAGAGCTTGAACTGGAACAGTCCCTAAGATTTGACCACAGGGGCATGTTTTGCCCCAGAATATAGTTATCATCTAATAAGGATCTTCCAATCTTTCTAAGATTCAGTGGACAATCTATGTCAGAGTTGACTTTTCTGCTATTTCAGTGCTTTCTTTCATAAAGCATTTTAGCATGTGTTTTACAGTTATGGAAATATAGTCTTCTGTTAGACATACAGAATTATCAATGTGTAAAACCTATACATTCTCTTAAAATCTTATCAAGCATGCAGTGTGCTTGTGGGAGCTCATATATGCACAGTCTGGCACTATGGATAATACCTATATATGAAGCAAGCATATAGGCAGGGCTAAAATTCAACTAGGAAGAGATGAGCCCTCCTTGCTGTAAGCTTGGGCTTCAGACAGGTGGCTTGAGCACCAGAGCTTCTACGGGAGTGCTAAGTTTCTATTTCACTCCCATTTTGAACTCATCCTGTCAAATTAACATCTTTTTTAAGAGTGTAACTTTGGTTGGGTTTTTTTTTTTTCTTATTCTGACTTTTAAAGTACTTTTGTATCTGATTCTGATAGCACGAAGAATTGTGTGAAATAATGAAGCAAGTATGAATAATGTATCTGTAACATTTAGCGGAGAGGACAGAATCTTCTGTATCAGAAAACACCATTCTTAAAAGTCTTCATGCATTACATATTCTGAAATGAGCCAAATCCTTATCATAATTGGGTGGAATTGTGAGTATGTTGTTTCAGAAACTTGAATAATTATCTCTTTCAGGGTTCCACAATGGAGACTTTAAAAGGAAAAAAAAAAACCCACAATAAAAAAACAAAGTATTTTTGGTCAAGTTAAACCTTGATATTCTAGGATTGTAGGCAGACCTGAAAGTGCCCCTGAGTGGATCTCACTAAGTTGCTTTTATCAGAGAGAAGTCAGTTTTCCTCCCCGCTGGTGTTCCAACAATCTTCATATGCATCTGCTTCTAACAAGTATTTTTGACAGATGGGGGAGAGAAATGCCATTTTCTCGTGCATAATGTGGTATGTAATATTGCACACAGACCTTTAAATTGTCTGTAAAGATCTATCTCTGGTCGCAGTGGTAAAATACCACCTTATTTACAATTAAATGAAAAACTCTATTTGTCAGACTCTTCCAGGCAAGTATTTTAAATGTCACAAATCAGTGCTCTGCTTCAGATTCAATGGTTATTTGATTTAGTATCTTAGAGTTTGCAGGGGGGGTGCAGGGGGCACGAATGACAATGTGATGAAATGAAGCAATGTTCCAAGTCCTGCAAGGTGCTGAGAACTTCAGTCTTCCACTGAAAGTCAGAAGAGTTAAAGTTACTCAGAGGCAAAACTTTTAAATAGAATAAAATTTAAAAATAATAATAAAAAAGGAAACTCCCAAAGCAAATATAATCACTCTTCTTTTCTGTTAAGTTATATATTGTAACGGAGTAAATCAGCAAGATCTTAGATATTCCAGTATGCAAACACAGTTGAATGGCATATAATCATCTTACTGATTATATGTGAAATCATCACAAACTGAGTAAGAAGGTGAGAAATACTGTTAAATAGTGCTTTTTTTACTTATTTGATGGTAAACTAAGTTACACTGTCTGTTCCCCAACACAAACATAAATTTCACCGTTGGTGTTGCCAGTTTGACATCTTTTTTCAGAATGGTAAGACTTGAGCTTTTTGGCCTTACTTTCAGTTTTTTCATTTTAGTGACTTTTTTTGAAGATAGGGGAAAATAATTTTCCAATTACAATAACTTAACAATTCTCCTTATGGTGAAGTGATCAAATCCAAGTACAAGTGGAGTAAGGAAGACTTTGGGAATCAGCTGATTGGACTTTTGTTAACAATATACGTTCCTAACTTCTCTGCGTTGAGGCTAAGTCTTACAATGTGGATTTTCTAGCTCTGGCCAACAATGCTGTCTTTAAATGGTCTGTTTAGCTTGAGGAGCGTGCAGCACAGTAGTTCTTCAACCTACTTTTATTCATTAATGCTTTGTACTGAGTAAGGATGTCAGCAAAAACACTTTGTAGTAGACTTGTGTGTGTGAAAACACAAAACATTATCAGCTTTAAAAGAGCACGATGAAAACATTATGGATTTTTTTTCTTTCTTGAGGTGATAGCCCTAACCAGATGGAAATTATATACTTGGAAAAAACAACCATTTTGTAAAGGAGCTTGCACGTAGTTTTGCTTAGTTCGGGTTGTTGCTGTGCACTCCTGTCTCTTCTAACTTGGGAGCAGTCAGCAAAGTCCCTCCTGAGGGCAGCTGCACCAATGTAGAGAACTTCAGTGTGTTACAACTCTCAGTAAAAGTCTGTGTCTGTATATATGTACAGATATACACATAAAACATGTAAGAGTGTATTAAATGAAGTTGCAGGGTCTGGCTGCCTCTGAGCTGGCAGAATATGTAGCAGCTCAGTGGGGCAGGGGGCATTTCGGAGAAAGCTGTAGCATCGTTCGCAAGATAATGGTGACTTTCTTTCCTGCCTGTTCCTACTTCTCCGAGTAGGAAACACTTCGTCAAGCCTCTGCAGAGGTCTGAGGTTCAAATGGTCTGCGTGCCAAAAGAGCATGTCAAGGTAGTTTACAAGTAAGCATAGGAGAGTCCCAAACTGGTTTTGTTAATTAGGTTAAAATAAATGCTAGAAAATAGGTAGCTGGAAGGTATGACTCTATGTAAACTTCCTTGAAAAGCAGATTCAGGAGTTGTTCACTAATGCTCAGACCTTGAAATAGATGTTTAGCAGCTTTGATTTTGGGGGTATGTGAGATATTTAACTACTTGGAAGGATAACTGTGACAATCCTGGTTTTGGTGCATATTTTTTTTTTTTGTTGTTGGTTTTTGTGTGTTGTGTGGTTCTGGGACTTTTGGTGCTTTTTTTTTCTTTCTTTGTTTTGTTCTCCCCAAAGAGAACAAACACCCGTAAAACAGACACGACCAAAAAACCTGCCAATTTATAGCAGTTAACAAAAGTAATCCCCTGTAACTTGAAGCAGGGTGTACATAACCATTGCTTTGGTAGCTGAAGGATTCACCTTTGCTAGTACTGAGCTTGCTGGTCCTGGTGCAGTGCCGTGTTGCTGTTAATAGTACTTACATGTTAAGTGCTTGGCTGGACCGGAGCCAGTACGTGCTTAGCACAATGTAGAATGGTGTCTTGAATTACTACTGTATGACAAATGTTTGTGGTGAGAACTCAGAGTTCACTTACTGGTGTGTGCCTCTGGGGGGGAGGGGGGGCTACTTGGGAGCTGAGGAGAAGAGAAAGAAAATGATGAAAAGACAAATTAGGGCAAGTTCACCCAGATCTTGCCCCTATTGCGGTTTACCAGTTCTCCCATGAAACGTTCATGGAGGAGTAACGGCTCTGATGCCAAGCGTGGTACGGAGTTTGTTGGAGTCTGAAATCCTCGCGGCTGTCAGAGCTGAGTTCTGCATCGTTGTTCAGAGCTGTTCAAGGTAACAACGAGGATATGAACTCTTGTACGAAATGAGATAGTTACCAGCTAATGAGTGTGTCTAGCTAAGAGAAGATGTTAAGTGAAATTCTGAATTGGTTTCCACAGGTTTGCAATTATGGCTTGATTTGAAATAATTTTATTTATAAAATTTATTTATAAAAACTTTAATATTTAAAAGTTAATTATAGGAAATCAGAGTGCAGTAAACCATGTAGCTGCCATGTTAACCATCCCACAGTTAATTTACTAATATAAAGAGTTCACAGAAATAATGAAATAAAAAAATATAAATATTTAGAAAGTATTTTTGTGTCTGACTGGGGGGTTGAGGTCAAACTCTGCAAGCAATATATAATGTTAAGTGAATATTTTTTCTAATAGTGGCACTATTTTTTCTACTTTATATGCACAGCAGACTGCAGATAGCTTTGCAAAAACTCTAAGCAAACCAAGCATACAAGTGCATTAAAAATTCTATTCCCTCAGAAAAATAAAACTGCAGCATCATGCTAGGACATGGATTTAGTTGTAAAATTGTGGTTTTTAAAAAATGTTGTTCTGTCTGATAAACAAAATTATTGTAACTGTCTGATATATAAAAAACCTGTGCTCAGCAGCCCTTGCCCAGAAGGTCTAGTTACTTTTTAAAGAGACATGATGTGATCTGCTCATGCTTTATATTTAATTTTAGAGGTAAACAACCTACTTTTTTGAGAAACCTTCTTTATTGGAAATAAATCTGAGCTTATTTTCTGGAGTTTGACAGCAATTATTTTGTGGTTTTGATTGAAGTTATTAAAGGTACTAGAAGGTGGAGTATGGCTGCTACCTGGGAATTTTAGCTCTGGAATGAAGCATAATCAGAAAGTTGGGATAGGGTTTTTGTTGAGAGCAGTTGAGTGACATGAGTGGAAGGTGTGGTTGGGTGGCTACCTGCTTTCTGTGTTGCAGAAAGATGTAGAACCCCCATGCTCTGACGTGAGAAGTATTAAGTGGAAGCAATCAAAGCAGAAGGCACTATGCTTTTATCGCAGAACGTGTACAACACTTTGCGGCACCAACCGTATACTAATCGTACTTCTGCTCCAGTCAATGTCATTTAGCAAAACGTATTTAAACTGCATTTTTATATGCACTGAGGAAATCAATGCTTTCTAATTAAGGTATATATTCCACTAATTAGGAAATAATAACGGGGAAGGAAGAAAACTGAATTGGAAGCAAGTCAGCCGTTTCTACTACCATTATTCCGTTATTCTGCTTGTGTAGGAGAGAGACTTACAGAGAATATATTCTCACAAGTGAATGTGAAACTCCTGTTGAACCAATAAAAGCCATCAGTTTTATGATGTAATACATGGTTGTGGTACTCTTTGACACCCCACCCCCTCCCCCCAACCTAATGTTCACAGGGTCCCTTGCTGCAAGCACTGTCACAGTGCTCAGTGGTTGCTACATGGTTATTCCTCTGTGAATGAGACACTACATACCTAAGTGTGTGCTAAAGTGGTTGCCTTCAATATTCTTTTGTATTGAGGAATCAGATTTGAATCAGTGTTTTTACTCTCCTCAAAAGAAGTATAATTATAACTACATTCTCTGTCCAGAAGAATTTAAAAAAATAGACCTTAAAATCCTCTTTGGGAAATTTTAATACAGGATGAATGCTCACTGTAGAGTTGCGTAAGGGTTATTACTCTTAAGTACATAGTTGGAATTGTCTCCCTCTGCAATTGACAGCTGAAAATAGTGACACTTGCTAAGTAATGTAACTATTGTGAATTTTTTTACTTTTACTACAAAGGGAGAATGGCAGACAAGCTTGTTTATATGTATTAGAGAATGGCTGAGACACCAAAGGTTAAATCAGTGAGTATTGCTGTGGCTTATTCATGCATGTGTTAGTTAACATGCAAAAGAATGATTTTATTTGCTGCAGGTCTGGTCTTATCTCCAAATGCTTTCAATCCAGAAGATATTTAAGAAGTGTTCTTACTGTTTGTGAGTCTTAAAGGAAACTTGGCATTCCAAAATTCTCAGAGAACAATTCGTACAGGTATTTGTATTTGTGTTGAGCAGCTTAAAAAAAAATAAAAAATTGCAGTCTGCTTAGAGGGGCTACTTTTAGGAAATTCTTTGCAGGGAGCTCTGTAATCTGTATGTACACACTTAAGTTTTGGAAGGGTAGGCCAGCACGTATATAGTGTGTTCAGGACTAATCGGGTGGTTTGATTTGTGCACAGGGAAGAGGGACACCTAATAACTTTTTGAAAAAAATCTTGTTTTGTTTGTGTTTTACTGAAGTGATGTAGCCGCTCATGCTTCTGACCTTTTTTTGGTCTCTTTTTTCCACATCTCTGTTGACATTAAATACAGGACAGATGACAAGACTTGCTTTTTTTGAGAGTTTTAACCCAATAGGGGTGCTTGATTCCTACCCTGCCCTGGGTATCTAAACTTCTTTGAAACTGTATGTTTTCACTTATAATTAGTCTTCACTATGCAAAATACATTTGGAGCACTTAGTTACAGAGGAAAATATGTCATAAAGGCTCAGAAGTTTAAATTAAAGATGAAGAAGAATATGCATATCCTTATTTTAGGTGCGTTTAAGACCGCTTTGGGCTTTTAGGCAGTATGACAGAAATGAAAAAGCATTTGGAAGCAACAGGGCTGTATGTTTAACATACTGGATAACCATAGCTGCATCGTGTCAGCCTGGGGCCCTTCTATCTCATACCAGTTTCAGTAAATCCCTCCTAGTTCTAATACTGTGAGAGTTCCCAAACAGTTCTGTTGTTCTCTTTGCCCGTTTACAATAGTGAAGCCTGATTGCATTGTGTGAGGCCCTGCCTCGGATGCTGTACTGCACCACAGCAACCTCAGTTATTCCTCAGAATGCCACCAGCTCCTCTTTATCGTTGCCCTGCTCCCTCCATCCGCGTTCTTGCTGTGTGTGTGCTTCAGTATCCCTGACCAGCTGCCAGCTGGAAAAAGGGGATGTATTGCACGTGGCTCCCAAAGGCAGGACTGAGCTCCTGTGCCTGTCCTGACGGGTTATCTGGTGGGCAAACCTCAGCGAAAGGCAGCATTCACGTGGCAGTGGTGCTTCCCTAATCTCTAGCTGGTGTTTATAAGAAACTGGTATCTTTGGCCTCTGCTCGCCATCAAATTCATGCGAAACGAGTTCAAAAGTTTCTGAAATGGACCTGGCAGGTGTGTATATCAATAAACAGTGTAATCACATGGTTTCATTTTTGGAGAAAGCCAAGATACAGTACCTGAATAAAAATCTATTATATATAAAACCTGGGATCCTGATATTTATGTTTTTACAAACACCAAATCCTATGTAATTCTTAAACTTATTACCAATTCGCTTATGCAAGTAAACTTAGCATAATAACAATGTCATACTGCTGTTGAACGAGTTCTCATGTCCTGTTTTTTCTTTAGCTGTTTGGGAGGCAGGCCACCTGCCACAGTGTTCCACATTTGTCTTTGCCATGCCACCTGCAACTTTGAGTGAGACTTGAGATTCAGTTGGTCCCATCTTCTCACGTATTGGATTTCTTGAAAAGACGATGGGAATTTTATTTACGATGCTAATGTATCTGACTACTTGGGTCTTTGCAGCTGAATCTTCATTTGCTCAAAATGGTTGTAGTTTCATACTTGCAGATTATCTTTAACGTGGGTTATGTACTTTCTTGGTCAGAGAAAGCATTTTGATCAAATGCTGTGCAGGAGAAATAGGGATGAAAAGGGATATTATACGTGTCACAAAATTAAATAATCCCTGCTAGCACTGGGTTTTACATTCATGTCTCTGAATTAACTGCACATATGTAGATTGAAAATGAATTTGTATAGGCAGAGAGATCAATTATTATTCTGGTGCTTGAAGTGTTAAGAATAGCTCCAACTTCTGATAAACCATGCTCAAATATGGTTGTTTTGAAATAACCACAATATGGGAAGTGAGTATTTGTAGCACTGCTGTGTTCCCATTGCTGATTCCACACTCTCTACCTCCCACCCCCCCTTGGCTTTTTTGAGCATGTTGTTCAGACCCTCAGAGTGAAAGTGGATGTTTAAGATCACTTCTGAATAAGGGGGTTAAACCGCTTTTGCAAATCTACAGCCTATATTTGGAGTGATATGGCTCTGAGGGGGAATGGAGTGTGATAATTAGCAGGTTGTTCAGCGCTCACTATGATATTCTGCGAGTGTGCCTGAATGGGAGCTCTGTGAAGGGGGGGTATGAGAAATGCCAAGGTGCAGTTTGCAGAAGGGAACTCTTGATTCTTTTGAAGCGAACAGAAATGGTACCACAGATTTTAAAGACCAGACTCCCCTGTTTCAACGTTATTTTCAATTTTGTCAAATTGACAGTCCAACTCTGGCAATAGTCTGACTGCCTAGAATATTAATAATGGTAGTTGCACCAAAATGTCATAGTGGAAAAGCACAACACTGACTGAAGTGTGAGAAAGTAATCTAGAATGTTGTGTGGAGGTTGCATTACTGTAAAGTGTGAAGCAGGCTGTGTGACATGGGAACAAACTGTTGGTAATAAGTAGTAGATTAAGTAAAGAACGGAGTGGCTAGATCATAAAGTGTAGATCTTGCTCTATTTTCTTATCTTTGGTTGTTATTACTTACAAATCTAATGAGATTGGTTGCAGAATTAACTTTCTGCAGAGGGTTCATAAAATAAACAAGCACAAAGTGTTGTTAGATGGGCGAATTTTGTTTGGTGTGTTAGATTGTATTAGGATGTGGCTTCTCACAGTCTGATTAGAATTTTAAGCATGCCTGGGAATTAGGAAGAAAGAAGAAATAGCTACATTAAAAAAGGCTCTAGAGCAGCTTCTTAGAGAGAACACTTTGACCTTGAAAAAAGATAAAACTAGAACAAGTGTAAAATAGAAAGAAAATAATCCTGCTATTAACAGAGTACTATAACACAGTATTGTTCACAAAGCAAAAAAGCAAGAGAAAAAAGAAAACATAGGTAAAGAGGGCAATATGCATAGTAGTCAGATGTGTAGACCTATTAAGAAGAAATCACAGTACAATTAAATTTAAGACGGTAAACTTACATTGAATGTGTTCTAAGCTACTATAAAAAAAGGGTTTTAAGGGTCTGGAATAACTGGCAACTGTAAATATATATATATTTATGAAACACTTGAAAATATTTCTGTTGTTATTTAGATTCCCAGGTACCCCAGTTTAGTATCTTGCTATATAAACACTGTATCACAGACATGCTCTGTACTGGCATTGCTGCTGTCCCCAGTTTGGGTCCTGTGCCCGGT
>JAVJGJ010000032.1:31118353-31147274 GCA_035590215.1 Microhierax caerulescens | reverse complement strand
TACAGCCTATATACAAATACTAAATTTACACCCATACTAATGAAAAATAAAATAGTGCAACTTGTTTGGAAGAAAAAGTGTTCAAACATAATTTTCAGGACAGGTATGAGGACTTGTTTCTCTTTCCCATCTGGTGATTTAGTAGTGTTATGAAATTTCCATTAATGCAAAAGTAGACATTTCTTTTAAGTCATGCATGAACTTTGTGGCGTGTGTAGAGTTCTCAGGTGACTTCAAGTTGGAGGTCAATTATATCATCAGTGTTCAACTGTATTTCGTAGCAGTTTTACTCTTGGGTGAGCTTGTAATGGGAAGATTTTCTGAGTCTGTATGTAGCTGTTGCTTGGAGAGATTTCAATAAATACAAAAAAGCTAAGATTAGGTAACATTAGGGTAATGCTACTTCCACTTATAGGCGGATCTTGGATGTGATAGCAGATGTGACATTTTTAGAAAGTCAGCAGAATATATATACTATTTCTAGATTCAACGGCGTATCTGTAACAGCAGTGCATTGTTGGAAACAGTGGATTAAAGAATTAACTTTTGTTCCTTCTCAAGGTCAGAGTTTAGGAACTTTCTTCAACGCAGTCATTTATATGCCATTTAGTCTTCCTTGTTAGATAGTTATTTTTGTCTTGATTTGCTTTGGCTGTTGAATGTCTAATGATACAACCCAATTCTTTGTTTACTTCAAATGTAAATATAATGTACAGTGAGATTAGCTATGTAGAGTTGTGATGACCAGAATTATATGTTGAAAATCTGGAAGTGTCCTAACACCTCTGTCCATTTTTATGCAAAGCTATGAGAGAAAGCAAGTGATTTAAGTTTGGTAACGGATTCCCTCCTGCTGTCAAAAAGGAGTAATTCTGATAGCGCTAATATTTTCTGCAGTCAAGGATTAATGCCCTGCTGCACTCATCTTTCAGAGGAGTCTGGAGGAATACCTGTTGGGGAAACCCTTCCCTGCTACTTTGCTCTTGATGAACTGTAATGAAAAACATACCCAGAACACCAGAGTACAGTGCATTTCTTTAGAAATTATATGAAAATTTGTCAATACTTTTAATTAAAAATCTGAAATGACTATAGTTTCAATTTCCTAAAAAAAGTTTTGTCTTTTGAGTATGCAGACAAAGCTGTATGTATGCACTGATGCTGTAGATAAATTTTGTAAATAACAAATTTACAAGTTTTTATATAAATAAATAACCTCTTTCTGGTATTACTACTTGTTTATAGTAAGGTGACTTCCATTCTTTAAGACAAATCTCTTGGCTTCTGCTTGAGGGCTGAAGGGTGGTTCTCAAGCTTGAAAAACTGATGACTTGGGAAGAAGGGATTTTATAAGATCTACAAAGTCATGGATTGAGTGTAAATGGTGAATGAGGATTAGCTCCTCACTGTCTCTTCCAACACAAAGAAAAAAACATCAAACTGGGGGGTGGTTTAAAACCAGCACACATGAAAATATCAGATATGTTCACTGATCTTCCTTGGATGTCTAGGAAAGCCTCTGGGCTGCTACAGCTTGTTGTTCTGATCCTTGGAATCAGTCTGGAACATGAGTACCTGAACAGTAGATCACTGCTGTTTATTGAGTTGGGAGTGACTCTTGTTATGGATAGTATTCTTACTTAAAATACAACATTAAATGTTGATGCTGGGGAAAAGCTAGTGTCCTATGCATGGCTTCAGAAACAAGTAAGGATCCTTGTCTGCAGCCTTCTGTTACAGCATCGTAGAGACTTTAGGATCTAATCTTAGAGCTCCAATAATCAATACAAATTCCTGTGTGCTATGAAAATTGTTTTAAATTAATTTGTCTATACTGTAATGATTACTGTTTTGGGAAATAAAGGTCTTTTTCCAAAATGAGAACAGTAGCACAGCTGCAACTATTTTTTCAACATTAGTACAACAGCATGTTTTAGACTCCTACATAAAACTTAGTCAGAGTGTTAGTATGTTAACCGTAGTTATCTTTAACTGTATGGTGTCTAAAAGAAATTAATATTACAGTTTTCCCCTCCATCCGAACTTTTTGGTTAGAGATAGCAAGAGCATGTGTTCTTGCTTACTTAATGTTCTTTCCACCTTTACTCATCTGTTTCAACTGGCTAGTTAGAATTTACTGAGCTCTGAGACTTCCATCTCTAAACAACTTGGTGTAGAAATTGAACAAATGTTTAAATACTGAAGCTGACTCCCCTTCTTTCTAGGAAAATTTAAACATGTCTCCTACAACAGAATCATTCTGGCTTACAGATTTCCCAAAGGTAAACGATTTCAGTAGTCACCATTACTCCCTGCTGAGCTGAGGCTCAAAAAGGAAGAAAATCATGCTTTTCATATCTAGTGACTGAAGCATTTTAATGAAATAATTCACTGACAAGAAACAGAAGCCAAAGGAGTAACATGAATTGTTTTGCAAAATTTAATCATGCTAGATGGAGACGAGAGACACTTCTTGTGTAGCATCTGTGCACCTGAAAATGTAGAATGTTGAAGTGCAGAGAAAACAGTGTGCTCTCGATTATAATAAAGGTAATGTTAATGTGCAATCTTCAGAGAATAAATTCAAATGGTCTTTAAATAGAAAGTAAAATAATATTTGCCAAATAACATAGTTATTTTAGCTTCAGGCCCCAGTCCTAGGCACTGTGACTGTATTTGCCTCTTAGTAAATACTTCTCAAAATAACATTGGTTTATGGGTAATTTGGCTCGTGGTGCTGAATGATTGTATATGTTTTAAGTGCATAGAAAATTCCTTCTTCTAATAAATGCTGGTACTTTACCATTCTTGGTAAAGATGCTACCCTGACGATCAAACTCTGTACCCACCACAATGGCAGTATTACAGCCAGTCCGTTGTCACAGATTGACGTTTTAAAATTTCAGCATAATTGCAACATGTTCTCCTATTATGGATAGTCCATCAATCCAATTCTACCAGCAACATCTTCTATGTTTTGTGTTGAAATCTGAAAGCAGAAAGAAAAGAGCAGGCTCTCCCTCCAGAGAACTTGCAACTTGTGCATTTTTGTTGCAGGATCCATTAGGGGCTGTTAAGCACTAATTCTAATACCTTAAAGCAAGCAGGAATTTGAAGAATAACTAAAGAAAAATAATAAAGTATCAAAGATATTTGGTATGATCATGCAGAAAATGCAAGTCTATTTTTCTGTTAAAGTGTAAATATCAAATCACGCTGTTGGCATGTTTGTTAGGTGTACAGTGATTTGAGACATAACGTGTTCCATTTTCAAAAAGCTAAATTACTTTCACAGTTAACACCTTATAGACTGCACGAGAAGCTTTCAAGCACAAGAAATCTAATAATGCAAATTCATCAGCCAGCGCAGCATTTACCTTGCAGAATGTATAAGTACAGGATGAAAGACAAAATTATTCTGATGGCTGTAGGTTGACTAGTAAGTTTGCATGCATTAGAATCTCTGAGCTTGTTTGCACTTAAATCGATGGTATTTAAGGTCAAATCCTTTACAGTTTGTGAATCATTTATAGATAAAACACATGTATTTAAAAATTTCCAGTTACTTCTTCAGTTTCCAGTGTAAAGTCATCACTGATCCTGCTGATGTTAAATAAGCACCCTGACAAAGGACTTGGTCCAAAGTGACAGCATGCAAAATTGTCACAGCCATTCATTAAAGCATTACTAGCTTTGGTCTTCTACTACATTGGTGCCGTCCATCACTGGATCAGTGTTTGGTTTATGTTTTTGGAAATATGGCTTCTTGCTCATGGTATAACTTTGGAACTCAGGAAGACAGAAATAAGTCTTGTTCTGAGTCCTTTGTCCTTAATGTCCTGTTTCTTTGGGGTAGTGGAGAAGGCAATCTTGAGCTGAAAGAGAGTTGGCACATTGCAGGGCAGTGTTTAAAGCTGTGAATATATAAATAGTGAAATGTATGCAATTCTTTTCTTAGATGCAGTTATCTACTTTTAAATGGCAACTAGGTAGTTCTTTAGTGTGGTCTGGAAGTGTACACTTCAGTTTCAGCAGAACTCGTTATGCTTTATGGCAACCACAAGGTGAGATTGCTCTTGCATGTGACGGGTATAGGCAGAGGGCTTGATGTTGTGGAATCACAGTAAGGCGTGACCTTCAATGTACTGGTCAGCTGAATTACTTGTACTTTTACAAATTCTACAAGAATGCAAGATTTTTATGGTTTGAAAACCTGCTGTTGTATTTTCCTTTGTAAAGGTCTAAAGAAAGATGGTTTTAATATCTAAAAAAATTTTAAAAAATGTTCAATTTATGATTCTGTAATAACTACTACAGCTTTAAAATTTGGTTGGTTGTTGGGATTTTTCTTAATTGATATAAGTGTGTGTTCTGAATTCAAACACCCAAGCAAATGGAGAAAATTGACGTAGGTATATTGCAGGCACTGGCCAAACGAGAGAGCATCGGGTAGAGCATCCAAACTAAACCATCTTAGTATTATGTGTTTTAAGAAAAACCTGTCAACATCAGACATATGTATGATTTCCTCCTTCTCCTAACCCTTCAAGAAAATAAAATCTAGTACACACAAATTTCCTTATGTTGTTTCTGTATTAAATAAATCACTTCCATTAGTGTTTCGATTCAAGAGATGTGACATGTGATCTTGCACCATGTCTCATCAGACCAGAGTAACTGGAAAAAATGGCAATTGGAAGTGACAACTCCTGCCAGACCACAGAATACAGTAGTGTTACAACCCAGTAACAAGGACAATAACGTGTCATGCTTGTTAGTCCTTTTCTGAAACTTTTTACCTCTGCTTTGGTTCGGAGTAAAAACAGTTTTAAATGCTAAGTGTGCCTGAGTAATGTCTGATTTTGATATAAGCTGAAAAGGCCTGATTTACAGAATTAAGACTACTTCTGCCCTCAAGTTTTGTGCTTTCATTGTCATCGCACTGGATCAGCAGTGTACTGAGTAGGTCTAACAATTCTATTCACGCTGGGAAGACTGATACAGCATCCTTTGTCACAGCACCTTGTAAAGTCACAGTGTTATGATAAATGAGTGCAATGTGCTCTTCGTTGTGACTTCAAACCAATAAAATCAAAGCCAATTATTAACAAAAATATTTTAAAAGTCCTGGAGTTATAATTGCTGCTTATACTAGTTGTTTTTACTAGGGAGTAAGAACTCAAACCTGTTTCATATAGGTTTAAGTAGCTGTAGTGGCTCTGTTACAAGCCTTCTTGAAAGAAGGTACCGGGCTGGAAGGAAAAGGGAGAAAGATAAAATGACGTACCCTTATGTCATAGTAGCTTATGTCTTAATTAGGAACAGTCAAGGGGTGGGGGGATACTGAATGGGAATAAACAGCCTGCTGGTTGTAGCTATACAGAGTAAGATGTTTTACACCTAGCTTAGGATATTGTGAAATTGTGTATTTTGTCACAAACGTTGTTATCGTTCATATTGTGGGAATACCCAGGAACCCTATTAAGAGATTACAAACCCCTTTTCTGCCATGCATAGGTACAACTTTCAATCTCTTTGAGGTAGGGACTTTCTTCCAGTTTAAGTATGATAGAAAAACAAATAAATGCGAAGAGCCTATCGGGATATGAAGCTGAAGTCTCAGTGCCCTGCATAACAGATGTCAGCTTCAGGTCTGATTTTGTAGGCGAGTTGCTTGGGATGCTATGGATGTCTCTTGATGATAGTGAAGACTGTAAAGTAAGTTTTGGCAAATGTTGTAGATGACACGTCAAAACTGATTCCCATTTGCTGTCCTTTTTGAAGTTATTGATTTTATTGTGTCTGTGCATCACTGTAAAGGAGAATTATCAGAAGAGACTGTGAGGATGATGGTTATGCAAAGGCCCTCCTAGAGAGAAAGGTCAGTAGTGACAAAAGTAAATGGGGTATTGCAGTCTTGTTTAGTGGGCAGGTCAGAGACCGTAGTCTCAAAGGTGTAGTTTGTACCACAAAGTATCTCAATTCTGGGAGGAACCGGCTGCTTTTTGAAGATGCTTTTTTTCATGTTAAAAAAAAAAATAAAAAAATGTGTTCTAAGTGTTACGCTAAGAGGATGGATAACTTATTTTGACAGGAAACTGAATATACAATACATAGATTATGTTCATCATACCTATGAAAGGAAGCTTGTGATTCTGAAGTGAGCATTTTGTGAAGCTGAAAACCATACTAATAATTTAATGTAGAAGCTTTTCCTGCTCATTCTTTACTGAGTTTTCTTCTATCAATCAGTGGTGGTTGTTCTTGTAACTGCTCTGCAAGTCTTGCAACCTTCTCAATATATTTTGAACAACAAAGTTTACCAACTTTCTAATTTTCTTTTTTCAATTGGACCATACCATGACCACTGAACGTGCATTTGAAAAGGATGAAAAGATCCCATTCCAGTTATGAATGCTGCTTTTTTTTTTTGTGTGTGTGTTGATTTTCCAAGCTCAGAAAGGTCAGGGTTATTCAGCTTCCACTTGGCCTCCTTCTCTTGAACAAGTAATCCACATTTCAAACACATTACAAAGCCTGGCTCTGATAAGAGGCATTGAAGAGAACAACAGAATTCCAGCACATTACTCTGACTTGACTGCGCCAATTACAAGAGAGGCATGAACAAAGGGCAGCAATGCTCTTGGGAAGGAGCCTTCCCCACATGGCTCTGTGCTGTGGCTAGTGCTCTGCTGACTTTACACTTGCTCTCTGATAAGTGATCAGGATCTGCTATGTTTCTGTATACGCAAAGCACAAAAGAGAAAATTTAAATAAAATTGATGTCATCACTCTTTGTTGCTGGGTTTTAATGACAAGTCGATTACAAAGGCTCTGCTGGACCAGTAATAAGTGAGTGAGACGCCTGGCAGGAGAGGAGTGGGTATGAACCTGTTGCTCATGAGTTGGGTGGTGCCTGTATGCAGTTATAAGAAGTTAACAGATTCGTTTGTAACAAAGTTTCTTAAATCCTACAGTTCTGGTGTAAATAGAATGAGTATAGCAACTGGGACAGTCATCATCTTAGTAACGGTTAACCTTTAACCAGCATAAACCAGACAGGGAGCAAGACACTGAATCTACTTGTGAAAAAAATGATTAAAAAATGTATCTGACTGACTTGAACATACCTTGTGAAAAGTAAGCAACAGATGTTACAGTTAATGTACATTTGATTCCACCACCCCCTCTAATTTATTAGGTTATGGTAATTTGTTACTTTAACATATTTTTTTGAAGCATGGAGATGCAGGTGGACTCTAGGGATTTTTTTTTCTATTATTCTGTAATTTTAATTAGCTATTAGAGCAAGGATTTTTTTTTTACATTAATAGTTAAACTAGGAAAGCAATATCCTATCATAGATGTTATTTTGGTGATCGTAATATCCGAATCCTTCTAAGAGTGCTGTTTAGTTCTTGTTTTACTGCTACAGTGCACAAAGGTTAATTTACAAGGAAAAAAATACTATAACAAGTTTTAAAGAGAAGGAAATACCCCATAACCAAACTGAATTTAGAATTGTTACAAAAGAAATAGGCTTGGTAGATTTTTTTTTTTAGTAGACACATGTTAGCTTAAGTAGAAAACAGTTGTTATACTGTACCTCTGTTATTAGGCTTCTGTGTTCTCTATTATTAATTTCAGCTACTGTTACAGGTTTTTTTTTTTAAAGCAATCTACTGGAAGAAAATTCTGCTGTGATTTCAGATTAAGACATGTAGTCTGCAGATACTCATAAAAGTATAGATCAGTCTACAGCTATTCGCGGAAGAAATGGTGCATGAACAATACAAACTCACAGAGGACCTGTGAAGAGAAAATTGCTTTCCTGCTAGAAAATTAAAGTGAGGGAGAAGAAATGTGGCTGAGGCACACGAGCTTGAACCTTGGTCATCTAAGATATAGAATTTTGTCATTTATTATTAAAGCTCTAAGAACTTGCCAAAATTATTTTTTCATTAGGGTGACAATCATTCCAACCCTCTTCTCCCTGTCCCCCAAAAAGTTTGTGAACTGACAATTTATTTTTGTGCAGTGTCTCATCTTTTAAGTGAATCACAGCTTTTACTTTTTTCTGCTTTATATGGCCCTAGAATAATAAATAATAGATACGATTTACCTAAAAGCAAGACTGCAGCTGCAGACACAAGTAATATGAAATCAGTGTTATGATGCTTTTTTTTTTTTCCTTCCCCCCACACCCCCCAAAATATTTGGAATGCATTGGGGTCTTTGAGTCAGCTGAGATACAGATGGAGTCAGTCAAATGTGGAGCATGGCCAGCATTCCCAAGAGTTGCTTTCAGTCTATTTTCTCATCAATAAGTTTCACAGGAAAAAAAAAAAAAAATAAAAATGATAGTGCTGATGGTAGTGCCTTCCCTGCAGAAAGCGGAGAGGATGGAATAATTCCATGGTGAATTAAAATGCACACATTGCTGAGCAATGAAAACGAATTAAGGCAAATTCAGTAACTTCATTTTAAAAGCAACTGTGAGCTTTAATTGTCATAAATTCAGAACTAATTAAAAACATGTTGACAAAAATTGGACCAACAGCTTGTCATTTTCAAATCTAAGTGAAATGCAAAGTGTTGAGAGTAAATTACCAGGTCTCAATTCAGTTCTTACGTTTAGTGTATTTGCTACATGTAGGCTGTCTCAGGATATTGGAGCAAAAAACCACAAAACAGTAGGAAATATCAGACAATATTATTTCTAGATGAATAATATTTTACAGATAAGCTCAGGACTTGGTGTCTGAACTTAGAAATCTGGAGATCTTTCTTAGCAACTGGATCTAGATGGGTGATTTTCCAGTCTTAACTTTACGCTGCTTGAGAACTAGGCACATACCATCCTCACGACATGTAAGGAGGAAATAAATCTGGGGCCATGCACTGTAATGTGAAGCTCCAGGAGGTCCAGATGGGTTTCAAGTCTGGATTATTAAGTAAATAAGACCACAAGATGTGCTGTGGCATGTAACTGCCCCTTCAGTATGTTCCCATCTGCTCTGATAATAACTAGGTATATACAATGAGATGTAAAAAGAAATGCTAAAGTCCCCGGAGTTTAACTATTTCAGGATTGATATGTTCCCAAAACATATCTTCACATGTTAGTTAAATTAACATAGTTCTTGAATGGAAGAACACTGTTCTTCTAGGGAACAGGGTGGACAAATCTCCTTTGCATCTTCAAAATTTTAATATATAAAAGTTCGTATATGCAAGGTTGTACTGTGACTGTCATATCACTAGGATGTCCTTGCAGTTAGTATTTCACATCATTCTCCTCTGGAAGAAGACAAATCCAGTTTTAACGTCCAGAAACAAACTCTGCATTGATATTCATGTACTTAAACCATGGTGCTGAACTGCAGAACTTGGAAGCATGACTAAGCATTTTGCTTAGCTGAGGTGGTGTGCGTGACTGGACCTTACTGCCACACCAATATTAAAGATCTTGAAACTGCGACAAAAATACAGAGTATTTTGTAAAGTACAGGCTGAAATGATTGTCCTTTCATCTTTACACAACTCCAGTGAAGGGCTTATGAGAACATCCTAGGTGTTTTTTAAAGTACAACCCTAAAATGATGTATAGCAGAGGGCTCTGTAGTCCATCATAATATATGGTGAAAATTTGCAAGGCTTGTATGTGAAGTTCATTGAACAGTAGGCTATGGCATAGAAGTTATTTTTCCTTTTTTTAAAGGACTCAATGACAAGCATATCAGCGTGAAACTTTTTTTCTGAGCCAATTATTTGTTTACAATTAAAATTTCCTGAGTGACTTTGCAGGCTTTGGTATCCTGCAATGAGATTTTCAGAAGATGAACAAGAACTATACATACAGCTAGTAGAAGGACATAGGAATAAAAACATGTAGTGGAGGACTGAGTAGAACTGTTCATGCCTTCTTTTTTAGCTGAGGTCAAGGTAAATTTCAGAGTAAATTTAAGTGTTTAAACCAAATTCCAGTCTGTCTTCTTTTCCACAGACGGAATTGAATAGAATAACACGATGCATCAGCTAGGAGGAATAGTTAAGACCTTAGTTCATTAAGATACCAATTATGCTGTTTCAATTTCACAAGCCCTTGTGAAGGGTGGAATCCCTAGTCCTAGGAGAGCCAATGGAAGGCTGGCTCCAAGAAGTGCGGAGTATAATACTGTTCGATAGAACTATTTGAAGTGAGTTATAACTAATATAGTACACATTAAAAGATGGAATTTAAAAATACATGTTTATGTTTTTGAGATGATACAGTTGAGAAAGGAAAAAATCAACTTTTGAGTTGAATAAGTGAATATGACACAAAAACTTATTACTTGCTGCCAGGATGATTCATTTATTTCTGAACAGTAGTTTCACTGAATAGATTTTACTTTGCATTCCCCTCTGTTCTAATACTTTTAGATCACTGGTTGAAAGGTATTAAACTTATACCCAAAGAGTCTAATTTAAGGGGTTTTTGGGTTTGGCTTTTTTTTGTTGTTTTGTTGGTGGGGCTTTGGTTTTGGTGTTTGTGGGTTTGTGTGTTTTGTGGTTTGGTTTTTTTTTTTTTTTTTAAATCAGTTGTGGTTATGTGATGGTTTACAATCTTCATGTAATGGTGGCTAACTATGGATTCTGTATATTGGGATGCATGCAACATCTTTAAGGCAGGGCTGTATTTTCTTAAACAATTAGCACAATAGCTGGTTTTTATGTTAAATTGATGCATTAAGCTTTCAGACTCAAGGGCAGGAAATTAATTGAGTTGCTTCATTTGAGATATAATGAGTACTTTGCTTAAGTTACCTTTTTCATGACAACAAAATACTTAACTGAGAAAATTGAGCATGACAAGGTTCACACAATAACGTGTTTTCCAGTATTATGTTATGTTTGTTGTAACTTAGATTAATTGACCGTTACTTAACGAACCTCTCTGTGGTGTACCTTACTGCAAAAAATAATCAAGATGTTTACTTTTAACACTTTTTTTATAATAAACCACATAGAATTTGCTAATTCTGTGTATTTAAAATAGCTGTAAAACTTTCCAATGCCTCTTACTGACTGTAACTTTACGTGTAAAGGCCTTTGGTAGCAAGGCCTTCCTGACTTTTAATTCCGTTACCGTGGTAACTTTGAGCTCTTTATCTGTGGAAAAAGGCACCATTTCCCCCCCACTATCAAGATAAAAAAAAGCATGTTGATTTCTTTGAGCACAAAGGAAAAACAATCGTAGTTTAAGGAAGTTATACCAGATGAACTTGTGTATTCTATAAAGGATATTTTTAAATGCTTTGTATTTTTTTTAATTATTTTTTTTTTATTTAGGTAACTAAACATGATTGAAATGGGGAAGCAAGTGATTTAATTAATGCATTAAGAAATTCTTTCTGGGTTTAAAACTATACGTAAATATCTTATATATATTAATATATATACAAATAGAATTGCATTGCATTCATAAATTAAACTGTAAAGGCTCTGTTAATTACAAAGATTACCCTTGTAGTGTGATCCAGTTCATATTTTGAAGAATTTTAAGGAAAAAAATAAAATACTAAAATAAACCAGGTTTGTATTAGAGCTGTACTTTAATAAGCCTCTTATTTTCAAGTGAAGGACATGCTGCCTCTATCGAGGACAGATTGTTAAGAGTAAGACTTGACTAGAGTAGAAACATTTAAGAAACTTTTGAATGGGGTCTTGTTGTTGGGGAAATTTGAAAAGTAATGCAGGAAACAAATATTCTTGTGATCACATTGTTTAAAAATAATACAGAAATATACGTGAACTATCCATGGTCTTTAATCTTCTCAGCTTCAAAGCTTTTAGCCCAATTTATTTACATCAGCTTCAGAAAATATTGATAAAACGATTCCTTTATAAGTTTTTTCTTTTCAGAACATAGTTTTGTATGTGGTAGTAGTTATCAAGGCAATATGATAGCAATTACAACGTATATTCAAAAATGAGCACAGGACAATCTCTGGCTTGCTTGGCAGTATAAAGGCTGCAAGCTTGCATTAATTCCTGCTTGCCTTTTATTATATTAAACTTTTTTTTGAACTTTCCCTTGATGAAAGTCACATTGCTCCTAATTACAACACAGGTGCTTTTGTGATACTTTAATATTAAATACTCTGATGTAGCCAGCTAAGGAAAAGTAAGACTATATATGCTACCTTACTCTCCATTGCTAAAAAAAAAAAAAAAGTTTTCATAGTCAGCAAAGTTCCACCGGTCTTACCAATGTCTGACAAGTTCACTGCCTCAAGGTTCTTCACATTTTTCCTCTTTTAAACTATTTAAAAATTGAGTTTTATTTTTCTCAATCGTGTTGCTAAAGGAAAATAAGGAAGTTATTAGCTGTATGTGGGGATAACAAAGTGGTCATCTTTTTCTAGATGAGTGATACAAAAGTGGGGCTAGCAGTTCGATGTGAGGGATAGCTGATCAGAAGCACTTGTACTGTCATCAGGAAAAAGATCAAATCTCATTTTTCAGTAACTGATATTTCCTCCAGTGCTGGTCCTTAAAACCATCAAGACCTGGGAATTTTCTGCTTTTAAATAATAAGCCATCTTTATTTCAAATGTACTGTTTTTTTTAGGGTTGGATATTCTTCTGATTCCTAATATGGTGTGCACGGTACCCAGTCCTGTCCTGCAGTGGAAAAATATGGGTTTGGGGTTTTTTTCCCCCAAATGGCAGCCTATAAGGACGTCATCCTATAGATGTGTGTGTGTGTATGTGCTTAAGATATGCACTTCTGACAAGTATAATAAAGATTTGTGTCTAATAAATACCAGTCTTTCTTCAAAAGTCTGGATTCTGGGTTGGTGATCTTTGAGCAAAGCATAAGCTTTTGCTCCTATAGGCATCTACATTTTCCAAATTTTTCCGAGGAACTACTCATTTACTTCAGGAAAAAGGTCCAAAATTAGGATTAGATTTTAAAAAATATTTTTAGTGCATAGCCGTTAGCTACTCTGCTTAAATATTTGTAGACAAAATACTTTGATGCAGCTACTGCCCACATCTCACTTCAGAGTAGGTTGTGTTAGCTTCTGGGTTATAATAAATCCACTGGGCCTAATGCTTGAATTAACATAATAATTAAAGTTTCAGCACATTGTTGTAGGTCACAGTAAGAAAATGTTTAATCTTTCTGCATTCATCTGTGTACATTCAAGGCATTGGGAGGTCTGCAGAGACTGAATTAAATTTAAGTGTATCAGAAATGAGCAGTGTTTTAAGAAAAACATGGAAAAGATTTATCTTTGTTGAGAGCTGTTCATAATTGTTTTTGTTCTAACAATAAACGATACAGCAGAATTAGGTCACTACTCAAGTTACAGCTCACTTAATGAGAGCTCTAGGTGTATAGGAGCCAAAATACAGAATTATCCTGTATCTGCCCACCTGGGGATTTGGGGTTTTTGTTCATAGTTCACTGTCTATGGTCAGCTCTGACTATAGGGAAAAACCATCCAATGTGCTGGACTGGAAGGAGCGAGCGTGGGGCCCAGCAGGTCAAGTGAAGGTTACTCTGCTGTAGTGGGGTGGTACTTTACAAAACAGCGTTAAAGCGTGCTTCTTCCAAACAAAATGCCAGACTTTAAAAATTTATGATGTTAAGAGGATGATTTAATGCCCTTTTATGAGTCTTGAGTGAAGCTAAGGGATGTTTGGATCTGTTGTCCCAGAGCTACTGGCTTGCCAGGGAAAAATACCTAGATGCTGATTACTGCATCGTGAGAAATGGGTCAAGATCCAATTTCTCTTCCAATTTCTCTTCAAACCGTTTTGGAAATCCAGGGTAAATTCCTGAGTTTCAATAGGATCTTTAACAGTAGTTTTTGCTTTATTCTGAAACAGTTCATTGCTATTACAGGGGTATTTTTAGTCATTTAATGGGTCACTTACTACGATAGGCATCCTTGACAGAAAATCCCTGACAGAAAGAGTGAAGAAAGTTCTCCACTGTTTGCATTATCGTATTCTTGAGGAGCCAGCACAGGCTGTTCAGCTTCTGTTTGTGCTTGCACAAAGAGGCTCAAAAAGTGGAAGATGAGGATGGAAAACAAAAACGGGGAGCTTGAAGTTACCTATCGTCTGTGCTTGTATGGCAGCACAGAGGAGTTGCTTATTAAGTCTGTGTCGGGGGAGTAGGGAAATAACTGAGAGTGATGTAGCAAGACAAAACGGGCTGCGTGAGCTGTCCTTGGAGCCGTCAAAGGGTTGTAATTTCGTGGCTACTGTACTGGTCCCTCGTGAAATGGAAATACTTCCAGGTGCATGTTGTCCTCATAGCCCCTGACTAACGTACAAACAAATAATACTTGAATAACAAAATAAATAAAATTATCCTGGAGTTAAATTATGTTTTCCCTGTAAATTTCAGTTTAAGAATCTAGTGAACGTGACCACAAGTAGAAGAGAACTAGGAAAGAGTGGACAGCTACTATGCAGATTTCTTGTTTAATGACAAAAAGAATTGCAATGATGGACGTACCTTTTATTTTGAACTGTTCACAACTGTACAGCTGTTTCATTTGATTACTGAGGTATAATACTACCTCAGCAATAATATTGAGGGGTGGGATTCTAAAAATGAACGCTATAGGGTGAGCAGTCAAAATTCTTAGTGAATCTGTAGGGAGCAGGAGCCTTGGGGAGAAATATAGATAACAATTACAGAATGACTTCCTGATTGACAGATGCAGTAATTCCTTTCCCTGCAAGTTCAGAAAGGTTTAAATAATTTCATGAACATAATAACTGACCTGGTGTTTCAGTGATGAATGCTAGTGTGTTTTGTGAAGAACTCTTCAATTTTAATTAGTTTGAAGGTATCCAGAGTAGTCATCAAATGGCTTTATAAGTTAATGACATCTATAATTAAATGTCTTGTGTATTGTACATAAAGAGCTTTAGTCATTTTCTCAGGGAGCTATAAAACGAGGAGAGACTTTAGAAAAGCAAAACCATATTCAGCAGTCCAAAGAAAACACGAGCTTATAGGAGGAGGCTGAATTACTACCTTATAGAACTCATAGTGCAAAAGTTTTCTGAATCTATGTTGATCCTGTCACTCTGCCTACTGCAACGTGGCATTTTCCTAATGTAATAAATGTAAGACCCGACCGGCCTCTGGGGCTGTGTGTCTAAACAGCTGAGCAGTAATTACAGGGGACCCACGAGGCACGGATGGAGGGGAAAAAAGTGGAGGCGGCTAGTAAGAGCATTTGTGTTCAAATTATGATTTGCTTCAAATCTTCCGTTATGCTATAGGAAAAAGCAAAAATTTATCTTCTTCTGAGGTGAATTGAAGGAGTTTATTAAGAAATAGAGTTTGCATAGCATTTTTCCTACACTGTAGTTTTTTTGTGTTTGAATAGTCAATCCAGTTATACCCCTTGCTCCTGACTCCTGTGTAGTTTTTTGTGGGACCCACAGTTGTGTTCAGGCTGTGCCTGTGGCTCCTGCTGTTGTTGACAAAGGCTTCAGTCTCTTGGATTTCTTTTTCTTTCTTTTTTTTTTTTCCTTACTGGTTAGGAGATGGAGATTTGCAGAAAACAGGTGCAAGTTGCTGAAACATTTGGTGCAAGGGTACAAACGCTATTGCTTCTTCCCTTGCCCCCTCTGGCCAACAGCTTAGCGGAGCACCAGCAGCTGTGGTGAACCTGATTTTTCTACCTTGATATGTAGAGAAACTTCAGACCCTGCATGCAGATTGGATTATTGAAAAAGGAAGAGTAGCCAAATCTGAAAGTTATGTGCTATGCCTGTCAGTAGAGTATTTCATTTTTTCTCTTTTGGTTATCCTTTGTAAGATATGTTAAATTATTTTTTTCCGTTGGGGTTTTTATGTAAGTGTTCTTTGGATGATCACTTTTTTGGTGGTGGTTTCCTTCATATCCATAGGGCATGAGGCTGTACGTAATATTCAGCTCCTGTGCAGTAATAGGAAATATTGAAATATGTTTGGCAGTTTTTAGACATGTTCTTTAACAGTTGAATTAGTTGTCAATATCAAATGTTTCTATGATGTCGTTATTTCTGATAATGCCCCTCTTTCTATCTATATCTTTTTTACCTTTTTTTTGGTGACCTGAGAAATGACATCTTAAGTTTTTTCTTAGATGAATATAGTGATGCAAATATGTTGGATTACCTATGACATTCTAAGTATCTCACCTTCTTAGGCATATATATTGCATAAAGAACAGGATAAAGTATCAGTGGTGTAAATGTGCCATCTTCAGTGGAACTTACCAGCACCAGCAGATAACCTGGCTCAGACATGACAGCAAATCTTTCCTCTAAAATGTCAATACAACACTAGAGGTCCAATTATTTTTATACTCTGCTAATCTTCTTTTGCTTTTACAGTGTTATTGCAGGCTTCTATAAAAAGACTGTTGGTAATCTCAGTAGGGAGGCCTCCTTATCAAGCAGTTTCAAAGACTTATGACTTCTGAAAAAATAAAGATCTGTAGGTAATATTGAATTCATGGAAAAAGAGCTAGCCAGTCTTCAAAAAACTAAATGCATAACATATAATACTGGTTTTTTTTTTTTTCTTTTGCAGAAGTTTTCTGGTATTTTCTCAATGTATTAATGAGACTTTGTGTTAGTCAGGGCTCTTACATTTTTACAATATGTGCCTAGAAGGATATTTTAAGGATATATTTGGATGTACCCATCTTTTATATATGCATAGCTGAAAACAAATCGGTGTACAGTGGTAAATACAATTTGTAAAATACATCCAGTTAAAAAATAAAAAAAAAAAAGCCAAACCCCCCAAACTGGCATCAAGAGGAGGTCCTGAAAGCCTTATTTTGATTTACCTTACTGGTAGTATGTTAGAACATAATGGAGTTCTGTTGAAGAGTGAATCTTGTCAAGCCCTGGCACATACTGTAAAGAAGAGGAAGTGACAGAAAAAATGGTCTTCTGTTTGAGAAAAACTTATAGCTGTTACTTGACACTTATTAATCCATCAAGTTTCTTTAAATTGTCTCCTCCTTTATCACTTTATGGGGGTAAGCTTTAGGCAATCATGGGAAAGGTTCATTTCAGTAACAGTTGTTTCCTAAAAAAAAAAAATAATCAGTTTGTTACGTAGTTGCTGCTGCTTCTCTTTTATAACTTAATGTAAATTACATTGATAGCTTTCTGTGTTCATTAGCAGAAAATTACTTACATACTTTTGTAGCTGCAGTCAGCTGAATGTGGATTTTTGAGGCTACTACATGTAAAATGACCGTTCTGAGTATCTCTGGTTATTTACACAAGACCCTGGTGTTACAGTCCCCAAACTTAGTCCCTTGCTTACATCTAAAGAGCTCTTTACCAAATCACTCCTGTGTTCCAAAATATCATGACCTAGATTTTGATTGATGGTAGGGAGGAGAAAGATTATGAAAAAAAGTTGTATCCTGTCAAACTACTACAAAAATAATTGTGCTTTGTTTTTTTTGTTTATTGGCTTGGAAAGTGAGTGTTAATTTCAGAACAAAATGTAACACCAACATGCTTACCAGTCTTCCAGCAAGCAGTAATATTAGAATAGCTCTTAAATCCAGCAAAACCAGTCCTAGCATGTCAGACAGGAAAAAAAAAAAAAATAAAATGAGCTGTAATACATCAGTATTTAACATAGTCTGTCAGACTTCTGTAGACTTCATCAGGGTTTAGTATTTTGTTCCTAGGATAAAATGTGTTACACTACTTTGACTTTAGTTGGCCTTTTACCCGTGTCCTTAACGTGGAAGTCCCCGCTTCTGGTTTTATTTTGCTGGCTGGTGCACACAGAGTGGAAGTAGAGCTTTGGGGTTAAGGTCTAGTCCCATCTTCAGATGTGACAGTGTGTTGCCAGTGGCTGCTGGTTAGTGAGAACACCCAGCAGCACATGGCTAAGCCTCCCTTTGCTCCTCAGGGGATCTACAGCGCGATAAAAATGGTCTCTGGAGAAGAAAAACTAAAAGGGAAGAGGGGATGAAGGGCAACACTGAAAACAGAAGAGAAAAATTTAAGTAATAAGTCAAACTGTTTCTAGGAAGGTGTATCACAGCCTTAAGAGATTATGTTATAACAGCAGTATCGTAACCATCAAGGTTTTATGGATATTGGGAAGCCATCTGAGTGTTTTACACAGATTTTGAATTAAAAAATTCATGATTATGTACAAGTGCTCTGGATTTGCCCTTGAATGTTTCTTGCAATACGTACGCAGGTGGTTGCAGTTCTGTGTAAATAGTTATGGGTGGTTTTCTCTGTAAATTTCTCTGTATTTAGCTGTCTTTATGGCTGTGACCTTGACGGGAGTCACTTGTTATACTAATATTTTATTTGCCTCTATTCTAAAATACACTCCTTGTATCTTTTTTTTATTTTTTTTTTTTACATCTACATAGTTGATTCTTCTTTCCAGAGAAAGTCAAAGAAGGGTTTGTGCCACAGTCATCACTTAAATGTTTGGTGTTGTCCTTAGTTTTGTCTGCCAACTACATTCATAAATGGAAACTGAAACCAATTTTCATTTCTCAGTGTAGCGATAAGTCAGTTTAACATTTGGAGGAAGGTAATCTGAATTGTTACTTCAGTTTGTTAGATATTATGATTAATTACTAATTGTTAAAACCAAACCAATTTAAAACAACAATATTCTCCTACCTTTGCTTTCCTTCAGAAGAAAAAACTGTTTCTTAAATTCTTAGAAATTATTTATAGCTTTTACTTCAGGTTTTAATATTGAAAAAAGGGGAAAACAAAACAGTGTGCTCTTTCACAACCCAGAAATTATTCCAAGATTTGGTATCCAACCTAAATCCACTGTCAGTTGCTTTAGGTTAATGAGCTTTTTTAATTTGCAAAAACTTTGTAGATGTAAAAGATGCTACTGCAGACAGTTAATAAAGATCTCACAGTTTTAGGTTAAATAGTTGTCTTATATAGCCTTACATTAAGAGAAGGAGCACATAGGAATATTTTTGATTCTGTGCTAGATGATTCATGGGACAGAATATATAAAAATTCACTAAGTACTTACAGGTGAAGTCAGTATATGTGGAAAGGGCAGAGCTTTCTGATCCTGTAGCTCGTTTGGACGCTTGTGACCTAATTACTGATGATGGCTGAAGGCAACTCTGAGAACAAGGTGCCAGAAGAAATACCAAATACACCAGAAGAAGGCATATTGCTCCTGTTACTGCTTCTCATAGGAGGCCTTATTTAAGAAAAAAGTACAGTTTTGGCTGAATTATTAGCCATGTGACAGTGAATTAAGATGACATAGCTCAAATACTATTTTTGGCTAATGGTCTGTCTGCCTTTGGAAAGTTCTGAGTTTCTTATATATCCAGAACTTGATCCAAACCCAGGACATCAGTAAAAAAAGTTCTTTTAATGTTTATAGCTCAAATTGTAGTTCCTTTGATTTTATTTAAAGATAAAAGATTGTCATATTTAAATATAAAATATTGTAATGGGGTATTAGGAATTGCTTGTTTAGATCAAAAATTTCTAGCAGGTACCAACCGGCCATAGGCACATCTCTCTGTTTTAACAGCAGATTGAGTTGGGTAAGACTTCAGCTTTTCAGGTCTCTTTTGCTGCTGTAGGATTCTTTCATGGAATTTATTCCTCATATACCCAGTAACTTGAAAACATGTTTCTTTGTTTTAAATGTAAGAGGAACTCCCTTTATTACATGATAGTATCCTCAACAGGCTGGGAGATGTGGTAAAAAATAATTGTTTTCATATTTGATTTCTCGCATTTATAGAAAGACCTAAGAATTGTAAATAGGTTCTTCCAAACATAGACTAACATGAGATCCAACAGACTTCTTTCCCCAACGTTTATATGTAGACATTCCATCAATGACGTAATCTCAGGCACAGATTGAAAAAATGTGACAGTTGTGTATAATCAGAAAGTTTGTTTCGGTTTCCCTTGTTCAGGTCCTTGCTGTGGTTTAAATTACTGAGACAAATGCTCCGTGCTCCTGTAGTACCTCTCTGACACTAGTGCAGAACCGGCTTTAAACAAACAGCTCCTTGTGCCTGTAACACCGTTGCAGTGGTATTCCCTCCATATCTCTGGAAAACTTACTGTTATGCAGGGCTTCTTTTAACAGGAGTTAATTAGGACCAGAAAATCGCTTATTGTTTTTCATTGCATCCAAACCCCAGGACATACTGCACTAATCCTGCAGTGCCGTGTAGTGCTGCAAGAGAGGTGTTCAGCTGATGTTTCAGGAGTCTGTTAGCATTGGAAATGTTCATTATCAGATCATTTCACTAGTTAACGCTCTATTATGGTAAATTCATGTAATGTGTTAATTTGGGACTATTTTCTTATTGTCTCATTTGAAACGTATCTCAAATGAAATACCAACAAAGTCAGAGTAGTCTTAAGTGTTTCTTCCTCTCCCAAGCCCCATTTTTACTTAGAGTAATGCAAAAATAAATGCAAGTCTTCTGGAAAACCCTCAGCAAGGAGTAAGGCAGTTCTGCTTTGTCCAAAGAGCAGAAAAGAAATTGGATTTTCAGCCAGGACACAGCTTGTTATCAAATTTTTCAATCAAAAAAAAAAACACCCAACTGCATTTTGGTCTTGTGCAGCTCTCCCCTGTAACCCGCCGGCAGAAGCGCGGCAGGCAGGGGTGGGGAGAAAGGGCTTCACCTTTCCTGTGCCATCACTCAAACCAGGTTCATTTTAAAACTTGCATTTGCAGAAGTTAGAAGTCAAACACATTTTTACTGCTGTAATGTCAGCTTCTTTCTCTAAGCAACCTGGCATTGAAAGACTCTGTGCTTCCAGTCCTTTGAAAGCGGAAAATCTGTGTTTTGTAGTTTAGCTGCAAAGTCAGTGGGAGCCTTGAGAGCTGGAAAAGGCTTTTGGTAAGTTGTTTGGCACAGTTTTACCTTGGCGAGGAAAATGAAGCCTGTATTTATTTGTTGGTGTAATGCTAGCCTGGTTTCCCAACATCTGGCCAAAATCCCTAACTGAGTTTTAAGGCAACAGTAAAACTAGTTTCTGCTTCTGTGGGTGCTAGGACGTTATGGATATTTGGCATTTTGCAGTTTATTCTTAATGTAACAAGAATGCCTTTAAAATATATCAAACTTTGGTGTTTAGAGTAATTTTATGGAAGTTATTATCATTATGGTGTGCACGGCAGGACTTTTTAATCTACTTTTTAATGGTATAACTGTTCATAGGGAAAAGATCCACTTATTTTCACTTTCTGGCAGTTCAGTATTTAATGTACACTTACTAATGTAAGATGGCATCATTCCTAAAACCTCCTGCTTGCTTTACTCTCCCTCCCCAGTTGCAGATTTGCTTCTGAAGTGCATATTCTGTGTGATTAAATAAAAAGAAGTGAAAATTAGTGAGGAAATTGCATGGTCTAGTCTTTTTAGAAATGAATTAAAATTGCTGTTTAGCAAAATAGAGTAATTTATCACTTACTAGTGTTTCCTGTAAGTCATTTATCATGAGTGGCAACTATCATTGTTTTATTTTAATCTGAGGCGGTGGGGAGGGATCAGAGGCTTACATTGCACAAGTTCATACTTCTTGTAATTGGCAACTGATTTAATGATTTTTTTGTAAAATAAACCAGGAATTTTTTCTCTGCCTACTGCAACATATTATCGTCCATGACTTTGTATAACTTATGCTGTTAAGTTCTTGTCAGATAGAATTTTACTTTGCACTTCAATTTACTTAAATGTGTACTAGCTTTACCTTTGTATTGGATACAAATGGTGCAGACTTTGGTGACCAGGGTTTCAGGTGTAGTGTCTTTGAGACAAAACATGTTCTGATAATGGACTTTATGAACAGAGACTATGGTAGTCCAAATTAGTTGGTTAGAATAACTAAAGTCCTACTTTGCTTGTCATCCGAGTGCCGCATTTCTCCTGGAGGGGGGCTTGAGATGATTTACCAGCTCCCTGGATCTTTGCAATGAATAGACACTTGTACAGCAACTTTCTGCAAAAGGATCATTTCAAATAATAATAAGCAACCCTTGAGACATGATTCCTGACTCCTTCAGAATAAGTTGGTTTTGTTCTTGTTAGGCTAGCCATGATTATCTCATAATGGACTTATTCCCTAATAAAGGAGGAAGGAAAGCAGTGTAATGTGACTACTGAAATTGAAATTTATCTCGCAGTGCTTTCTGGAGCTGGTAACTGCTGTTTTTGTAATACTGCATCTTCATCTTTCTGCAACAATAGCAGCTCTTCTCAGACTAAAAGTTCCCATTCACAGTGTAGCTGTTTGCTTTTAACAGCCTGCGAGTGTGACTTTATTTGCTGATTTATGTGTAATAAAGACTTATCTTATTTCTTGCTCAGTTTGCTTAAATATTACAACAATGGATTGTGCAATGCATTTCTGGGTATGTTGACAAATGAGATGCTCAGGAACAGCAATTTCAATTTCTGCTAGAGAATATATTCAAGCGTGCTGTGTCCTTTTCCAGTGTATGCCATATTAATAGGGAAAGGGAGCCAGGGATTTGTGTTTATGTAAAAAAGCAGGGGGGAAGAAACAGGTGGATGTTTCCTAGCTGTGGATTTGGAATCATGAACCTCATTTTCTCACCAAATTGTTACCTTAGAAATTTCTGTGAAGAATTGATTAAAGGGCAAGAAGAATAATTGCTGGAAAGCAACAAAAGAATGTGAGAAAAGCAGGGAAGAATGAGATTCCTCTATGAGAAAAAAAAAAAAAAGGAAAGAAAACTGATAGTACATAGCAATCACAGTACTTCTAAAAATGAGTCAATGCTAATTAATAGACTATCTGTACTCCTTTTGAATTAATAATTTCTTAGGTTTTATCATAATTCCATGTTTTTTGTTGATTTTATATTTAAATTATAGATTTGTTTTAAGCAGATGGCAATGATTTGGGTTTTTTTCTTTCAGTGCATGCTTAGTTTATGTATGCAGTTCAGTAAGCCTGTTTTATGTAATTGAGAAACACTTTAAGGTCAAATTCAGGTATAAAATCTGGAAGAATACTTTATACCCTTTATAGTTTTTCATCTGAAGACCCAGTGAGTGACTTAGCAGCAGAAGGGGACAGGCTGGCCTTTAAAACAGCAGTATACTGAGAAGCCTTGTGCTGGCACCCTGAGATGGTTCTAGGCTGAATGATACACGTCTCGTGCGGAGAACGTTCCCCTCGTGCGTGAAGGCGACCCATTAGTTAGCAGTACTGCGACGGTTCCGATTCTCGATGTTCATTACAAAAACATCGGTTGGGGCCGCCTGGTTTTACTGTGTCAGTCATTCTCGTCAAGGGCTTTGCCTACATGCTGCTTCGGTGTCATTTTCCCAGGTTGCATTACTTTCTGAAAGACTTTAAGAAGATGGTGTAATGGACAAACGGTTTGAATTTTAAATTGCCATGAAATGGAGCGCTAAGCATACATTTGGGAACACACCAGACTCTAGTTTGGCATAATTTATTTATTCAGTCCATACTTAATGTTTTGAGGATTGTATAGAAGGAACTTGGCTCTTAGAGTATTATCTGGTATCAGCTTATCTTCTCTTCGAAAATAATTAATTTGGTAGGTAGACAGATAAATTGACAGCACTCTACTACATTTTGTTTGTATAATAAGGGATTGGTTTGCCACATGACATGGGTCCTTGGAATTCAGTTAATAAACTCACTTTACGACTTTTGGTTTCTTCTGTGAAGGAACATTGCAGCTGTCAATAAATAACTGACAATCAAAAAAATTTCTCCGGACAGTTTTATTTCTCTAGCCTATGGTCCCATTACTGTTACTACTTAATAAGACCAGAGCACCCAGTCAAGCACCCAGTCATATCCATGTGATTTATATCAGGCATGGACAGTGATTGAATTATTGTGGAATCGGCCAGACCCACGTTATGATTTCATACTGCCAGGCAGGAGGCCAGGCATGCCTGCTGTAAAGCTGAACATCGCGCTTCTGTAGGACTGCGAGGTCTGCTGAGCCTGTGGAAGTGTTTCTCCTGGACGTTTGATCAGACTCAAAGGACTGAAATGAACCTCCGAAGAAGTGAATATTAAACCTGTTAACGTCTTCAGTGGGGAACAGGTCAGGTTCAAAGCAGGTTCAAATTTTTTCGCAAAAAAATGCGAAAGCGTTCCGTGCACTAGCAGGTGCTTTAAAGAAACGTGCTTCTTGTCACAGTCTTTTCTGTGACACAAATAGATCACGTCTTTCTGTACTCATGCATACCCTGCTATTCGGGATTGTAACTGCAGTAATATACAGTAATTTACAGTACGCAAAAGTCAGAATAGAAACATGTTAAATCCAGTTCTTGGTGTTCGTATTATCTTGTGCTTTTTTATGCAGGTAATTACATTTTAGTCATTAAATGAAGTGCAACACTTCATACTGACTAGAATGCCATGCAATTTAATGGCTTCTCTAAATGTCATTAAGTGATAATTTGAAAAAATAAACAAACAGCAATATACACAACTAGTTATTAATAAACTCTGTTCTTAATTCACTTTTAAAATCAACCGAAGTTGTGGTATGAAATGTAGCTATAAATTGTAACTGCTTTTTTATATAAAACATTTGTATTTTTATATATTTTTTTTTCAATCTGTCTTTTGAAAACATATAATTTTTTTATCAAGTATAAAATAGCAATCTGCTTGATAGTAGAGAATTGATATGGGGATGGTTACCAGTATTGCTTTGTGACTTTTCTGTCCTGTGTCTAATCGCCAAACTTTTTGACTTGGATGTAGTTCCTGCTGTATGTCCGCTAGTGATGTCTCTGTTTTTTGGGGACAAAACCCAGTAAAGTTCTGTAACCCGATTTCCTATTCTTTGTTTTTCTGCACCTTTGCTAGCCTGCACTGACGCCATACAGTGGCAGAGCAGTGGCTGGTTTACCTTCTGTCTCCCCATTGCATGGCTGGGGATGGCAGGGCAGCATTGCAGCTGCAGAGTCTAATCCCCTTCCAAATGTCAAAGTCATATTGAGGGCAAAGATCTGAGATTGCATCCAAGTGATCATGAGAGGGAGTTTTAATTTTTTTATGAGGAATGCATTACTCCAGGGACGGGAGAAATGTGGAGATAGTTTGTTGGTACCTCACATCCCTTCAATTTGTGTCTGTATTAGGTGCGGTTTGGCGAACTATAATCTTGTCATACTAGATATTATTTGAATTAATGTCAAGGATGTCTCTTCAAATTATAAGGAAATACTTATATTTTCTTGAGATACTTGCTGTGAAGAGATACTATGCATTTAATCTCTCTTCAATCATTTGAAACCAGTACTTTTCAGGATTCATTCTTCTATAATGCCAAGAACTATATTTTTGGTTGTCAGATGCCTGCGGAAAAGTATTGTAGCTGTTAGCAGGCAGCACCTACTGGAAAATGAGAGGACTCTCTAGTTGAGTATGCAGGCTGCCTCATTAGTTGCTCAGCCAAGCCCTGTGACCTTTTGCCTGACAGACTTTTTTTTTTTTTTTTCCCCCCTAGCAGTGAAGCTCATCAAATTAAAAGTCAAAGTTCTTTTAACTATTGACACCAGAAGTGAGTTTCCTAATATCAGAATGTTGCTGAATCATGTCAGTGTTTTCAACCTTAGCATCCATAAAGCTGTTTACATCAGAAATCTCAGTTTAATTGGGTTTTACTGAAAACATAGGAACTACTGAAGTACAGAGAAAAAGGCAGTTGCTGCTGTACCTACAGCTAGAGCTTGCCTGGAGGAGTTCTTGGTAAAGTTGCATTTCTCTTTGTAAATGAAATTTTGAGATTGCCAGAATCACAAGACATGACATCTGAGCTCATGGCCATCCTTGTGCTCCTTTGTGCCTTGGCCTTCCAGCAGCCTTTTACTGGCCCATAATCACTAAAACCTTAAATGACAAAGGAAAGATGAAATGGAGCCAGTGTGGATTGGGAATGATGCCGTTCAATCAGAGTGCCCACAACTGGAAGGTGATGTCTTCAGTATCCCAGAAAGGAGGATCAATCTCCTGAGTCTGCAACCCATGGGAATGCTGTTTGATCAGAACCTCTCCTAGTTACCTGACGGATGGATACGTCCTGATAAATGTTGGTGTTGGGATGCGCTAGCATCCTACCTTGATGCGGTCCTGGCAGGGGGTCTGTACCAAAATATTGGGATGAATTCTGGAAGATGTAAACCTCAACCCTACAATGTACAAATAGCAAATAATGGGCGTTCTTAGTTTGGCAAGTGAACAAAAATGGTAATTTGGCATGAAAAGTATGCCTGTAAAGTTTTGTCCATAGCATTCAGGTTTTTCAACCAAAATGTGTTTCTGCAGTAAAATGTTATGCTTTGTTTTGGATTTTTTTTTTTCCTCCAGTTTGGAGTTAATTTTAAAATGAATGCTAGTTTGATATGAATCTAAATAATTTGTTTAAAAATTGAAAGTTTAATTGAATGTTTCAAATGTTTTAGTCTTGATTAAGTGATAGACACAGAAATGTTAGTGTTTATACAAGGCATGTGTGATGAGGTGTTGGGAGCCAGTGGTGGGGGCTACGGGGGCGGCTTCTGTAAGGAGAGGCTGGGCCTCCCCTGGGCCACCATGAACCCCTGGGCCACCAGTGGGGCATCTCTGGGATAGTGTGTGTGTAAGAAAGGATAAAACGCTGTTAGGGAGTGAGGAAAAAAAGTGTGAGAAACAGCCCTGTGAGCACCAAGGAGGCGGTTCAGGCACCAGAGCAGAGATTCCTCTGCAGCCTGCGGAGAGGAGACCACGGCGGAGCAGGTATCCACACTGCAGCCCACGGGGGACCCCACAGTGGAGGGGGTGGACATCCCCTGAAGGATATGTGGGCTGTGGAGAGCCCATGCAGGAGCAGGCTCAGCCTGAAGGACTGCAGCCATGGAAGGACCCGCGCTGGAGCACAGGAGGAGCCTGTGATTCCTCCTGCGCGGCGGAGGCAGCCCCCGTCCCCCTTTGCTGCACAGGGTGGGGAGAGGTAGAAGAGCTGGAAATGAAAGAGCGACAGCGATGAAGTTAAGCCTGAGAAAAAGGGGTGGGCAGGTATTCTCAGTTTGGTTTCTCGCTATTCAAAGCTATGCTAATTGCAATTAATTTTTCCCCAATTTGTCTCCGTTTTCCCTGTGATGGTAGTGGGTGATTTCCCTGCCGGTACCTCGATCCGTGAGCTTTTCCCACCTTATTGTGTCTCCTTGCTCTGTTGAGGAAGGGGAGTGAGCGGGTGGCTGGGTGGGCTGGTGGCACCTGGCCAAGGCCAACCCAACCCGAGCCGAAAGGATTTTTCAAATCTGTGTGAACCGTGGCTTTGTGTGCAGGCCAAGGTCGTAGCTTTGCTTCAATGAATGCTCCTGCTTGCTTCTTCAGGTCGGTCTCTAGGAATAGCTTTAAAAAATAATATTTTTTTTTTTTTTAAATAGGACATGTATTTACAGTCCCTTGCATTGTCATGTCTGTGTGGACAATCTGGCTTTATAGAAGTAGTTTGCAGCGCATAATGTGTTTACGTAAATATTTTCCACGTTGATTCATTTATGCCCTTCAGCTTTTTTGTTATAGGCATGGGACAAAACTACACACACCAAGCTGCTGTATTTAAGTTTTATCTGCCTGTTGTAGGTGTTCATGCCGGTTTAGTATGTCTGCAGTAAGCATCCGTACCAAATAAATTTGCTCTCAGGTGTTTTATGCTTTTATTAAAAAATCATTAAGTGAGATGCATGGTATTCATGCAGTCTGATGCTTAGTGCATTCACACCCCAGAAAATGTATTGTTTGTAAATTTTTTTTATACAGAATGAGCCACGTTTTTTTGCCTTTACTGAAAGATGGCAGGGTCCCGGACACGTTGCTGTCAGTGTAGTGTTGTCCTGCATGCAGGACCGATTGGGAAGGTTTAAGATCTGGAGAATGGGTACAGCAATTCCTGTGTGCCCTTACTGCCAGCTGCAGTGTCTCTTGCCATGCTGTTCCTGATAGACTAGGGAGGTTATAAGCAGGATAAATAGGTGTTTTCTTGCTTCTCTGTTGGTAATGTCAAAGGTAAAAAATAAAGACTTGTGGACGGATTGAAAAGGCTAATTTTTGGCCTCAGTCATGCATCTGGAATCCAGCTTATCTCAGTCAGGTACAACAAAAGGTAATGTTTGCCTTGTGTCAAACATTTTTGGTGGGTAAAAGTGATTTGCTGATAAAATACCAGGCTTATTTTAACTGCTTTTCTCTCCATAGTTATTTTTGTGATTTTTGTCTAGAATGAAATTTCATGTTAAGAAAAAAAAACCCAAACCAGAAACAAAACACTCAAGACTTGTTCTCCTGCACCTGGGAGGGTGAGGCAGCAGTTATGTTGGAGCTTTTCTCACCGTGCAACCACTTGTACTCCTAATCCTGACTATCTGTTTAGGAGTTCCTCCCTAGAAAGGTGATGGGGGTTGTCCGTAGCGGTACCAGCTGTCGAGATATTACAGCCCTACAGAATTCTGGTGACGATGTAGCACATCACGGTGATGCCTAGCCTGCTCCTGCATGTTTACTGTGTGTGATGAATGGCTGCTACAGCAAGCAGCCTGTGTGCTCTGTGTGAGCAACTGCTTATCGTAATGGAGGAACGTTGCTTAACTGGAACCTGGAGACTGGGCTTTTTTGTTTAGTTCTGTGTTTCATGAGAGGTGTTATCAACAGATAGCAGGGAAAAGCATCCTCAAGGGTGCTCAGAGAATGATGGATTTTTTCTTTCTCTTTTTTTTTTTTTTTAAGTGCGTATTTAAACAGTCACTTCAGTCTTTTTATATAATAGCCTTGTATGATTTGTCTGCTGCCACAAAAACATTATAATACAAATAATTTTGCATCAAATCTG
>JAVJGJ010000032.1:31108353-31113353 GCA_035590215.1 Microhierax caerulescens | reverse complement strand
TTTTGTATCTGCCACTAAACCCATATACAATCTAGCCACGCTTTTACTTGAAGTTTTGTTCTGAAGTTATTTGAATTGTATTGGTTGCTTTTAACAGCAAACGGGATTGTAAAAACATCTACTTTAGCCTCACAATTGATGGATTTCCATCATTCTTTGCTGTTGGAAAGGAGAGTAATAGCAATTATGATTTCTCCATTTAGGTTTCCTGAGCAATTGCAATTCTTTGCTGTAGACACAAAAAATATGTGCTGCCAGGTCAGTAGTAGTTTATGACTTAGCTAAACTAAAGAGTAAATTAAGATAAGACACCATAAATACAAATGAGAGTACTCTTCCCTGAGCCACAGAAGGGAAATGGGGGCTGGGCAGTGCTGTGAAGAGGCGGTAAAGCTTTCCTCTGCTTTGAGCAGAACAGGCGGAGCGGGCACCCTTACTAACTTCCTCACTTTTAGTCCCTGGCCATACCACTATTTTTTTGACAAAATGTGTATTTAAGATTTTTATAACAATCTGCCTGTCAAATATTTTTGTTATATTAAGTACTAAATAGCATGGAAATGCTGTGCTCAACAGTCTATCAAATCTTCCTGCTGCGACTGTGATCAATGGAGGCAACTAAACTCACCTGCAAAGAGGGAGAGGAGTTTGGTATAAGACTGTTCTGACTTCAGAACTTGCTTCACGTTGTGCAGTGCTCAGAAGTTTGAGTTTCTTTAGCTTCTGGGCATGCCATGAACCTGCTGTTTATTAATTTTTGGTGAATCTATTCTGTAAATGAGGAGAGAGATCAGGATTTTAGTCTGTAAAGTTAATGCTCAAGCATGAGAAAACAGAATTCAAATTGCAAAGCAACCTTTTACTTGCTATTTCAAGATTTCTAAGTTCCTCAGGCTTTTTTAAGACAATGCAGTGGATTTATATAAGCAATTTGGGAAATAGTTTCACTCATATTGAGAGGGGGTTTAAGTCTGCTTTCTTTCCTTATCATTATAATTAAACAGGAGATGAATCAGGCCAAGGTGGCGTGTTCTCTGGGCCAGAGCAGGTTTGTCATGTTGTCTGGAGCACGGCTAGAAATAATACTATGTGCCTTACTAAGAAAATATGCCACATGGCACCTTTGGAATAGAAATCTAACCTTCAAACTAGAACGGTATTCTAGAGCACTTTGTGATCTCAGACATGTAAAAAAGTCCTTAGATTCCCAACAGGAATTTCAACATTGGAGATTTCATATGGATTGGAAATCCATACCTCTTTAGGTGCTTTACTGTTCCCCACTAAAGAACGATTTATAACAAAAATGCCTGAGAAATAGCAGTGCTTTCCCCTTTTAACAGACCTCATTTCTGTTCATGAGAGCCATGCTACACAGTCACATGCTACAAAATCAAAGTTCTGTGGTTAGAGTAACACATGAGTGAGAGCAGTTCTCCCGGTGGTTATATATACACAACATGTATGGTTTGGGTTTTGTTCCATGTTCATCGAATGGGTAAAATTATAAAATGTTACAAAATTTCCAGCAAATTTGCAGCCTTCTTTCAAATCAACATTGCTTAGTTACAGGGCTGTGGTAATCTTTAATACATCTGTGATACTTTTAATGTATTTTAGACATTTATCTAATAATGAAGATGAAAGATTTTGATAAAGTGAAAGATTAACCTTGATCCAGCGTTCATTGAAGTCTGCAGATACAATTCATGTTATTACTGTCAGTGTGCATCATACAGTGGTTGCTAATGTAGCTGCTTTTTCTTTAACTGATTGAAATTCTTTTGATATCTGTAAATAATGGTTGGAGATGCTCTCTACCTTTCAAGTTCAGCTAGAAGAAACTTAACAGTACCTTAAATACTACTTTCATGTAGTTGTTCGCGTAAACAAATTGAGAGTTCATATGCTTGTAGAATTGAAAATTACTCCTGATTCTTTCCAAACACGTGGCAAATACAAATATATTAGTCATCTTGGTTGACTTGAATACTCATTTTTCATTACATGAAAGTGGCGTTTCAAAAAACTTGTCTGCTATGAATTTAAGAATTCATGAATATACTGAAGGATCACAGCTGACTCGACCATAAATTTTTGGCAGTTGTGGTATGTTATCACTAATGGTTACTGACAAAAAAGTCAGTCACTAACATCTTGTAATAATGCAGGCCTATAAAGGGCATCATGCTTCTCTTTTGTGTTTTCACTTCTGAGCAGCTAGCTCACATCAGGCTTTGAAGTGTGTGATACACTCTTAGATTATTCAGGAGTAAGAGTGTGTTTATTATAAATGGCTTCTGGGGTTCTTAGGTTGGTCAGACAGGTGAATCTTTCATGCAGATGGGAAAAGGTCCCATTTGGATCCCATGCTTTGATTGCTGTTAAAATTCGAGATCTTTTAAATTGTGGAATAACTGTAGTTGTTAAACATTTCCTAAGTAGTTGCTTTACGTTGAATGTTGCCAGGCTATTTCCATTATCCTTTTCATTGTAGGCTTCATCCTTACCAAGCCAGCTTTCAGAAAGTATTCAGCTTCAGTAGCTGATGTTTGGTTTCAAGGTTTATAACATGGCCAAAGGAATATGATGACAGCCTTAGGAGCCTTACTATTAGTGCCATCTCTACCTAAAACCCACAAATGTCTAAAAATATAAGGCTGTTTTGAGCACTGATGCTAATGTGCTTGCACTATGCTTTCTTTGCCGTTTCTGTTTTTGTCAGAAAAGCAGACGTGGAATGTATTTGTCTGATAGCTGAGATAATGTTGAAGCTGGAACTTTCACAACCATCCTTTCTGACAGCAACTTCTGCTATAAAGGTGCTGATTTTGCATATAGCAAAACTTGCAGATTTGCTTTCCTTAATCTGTTTTCTTTGAGTTAAAATTGCTTGTGCTAAATTATGCAATAAATCTA
The DNA here is from genome assembly GCA_035590215.1 of Microhierax caerulescens. Taxonomy (NCBI): domain Eukaryota; kingdom Metazoa; phylum Chordata; class Aves; order Falconiformes; family Falconidae; genus Microhierax; species Microhierax caerulescens. The sequence goes on along the minus strand of JAVJGJ010000032.1, from coordinate 31,110,434 downwards.
AACAGGGGGTAAAAGATTACAAAGTACAATTTCAAAGAACAGTTTTTAGTAGAGAGGCTTTTCTAGACAGTGGCTAAGGAATGCAAGATGACCAAGAATATGCAGGATAAAAGAATAAACTGCAACTTCAGCAAGATAATGAACTCTCAGATTTCAAATAACCTGTTTTAGATTTTGATAGACTTTTCACTATAGAAACTGGGCAAAAAAACCCCTTAATTTCTATCCTTTCCCCAAACACTCCTTCTTGTCCTGTCCTTAGTTTCTTGTAGATTTCAAAGTTAGTTTATTATTTCTCTAGGCCTGCTTTGGAAAATTTTCTAGTAGGGAACTCTTTCATCCTGTGTGTGTTTTTAGATGTCCTGCCCTTTTCCTTTCTTTTTTTTAAACAAATTTTGTTTTTAACTGCTTCCAAGTATGAAGTGTATTTAACATCCAGATCCCACATGTTGTTCAAGTTGTTCATTATACTTCCAGAATTCTGTCGGTTGTTGGAACAACCCTACTGCTCTTTCAGGTACTTCAAACTGAGTAGCCCTGACGTTTCCACACTCAAATAATCTCAAATGTTTGTTGCTATATTAAAGATACTAAGTATGTTCTCTATATGATTTCATTGCAAATACAGAAGAAAATTTTAAGGTAACTGTGCCTTCCTGTATTAAGAGTAAAGCTAAAAAGTTGGTTTAAAAAGATTTTTTCACTCTTGTATGCAAGGTGTCAACTGATTTCAGTAGTCATGAGTAACTTGCAAGGAAATGGCACTGAAGGAACAAGACTTGTACAAAGAGCACTGAGAGAATGTAGCCCAAACTGAATCCCTTTAGTATTATTTTTGGTTTTCTGCTCGCCTACCTGATGCTCACAACGATGCCCAGCTAGATTCACTGTAAAAACTTTTTTCTAACTCAGTGCTAAATAAAACTAAATAAAGCCCTGGTCCTGCAGAATTTGCACATATTTAACATTACTTCTAGCATAAAATATTTACAGGCTAATGTAAAAAAATTCAAAGCCCAATTTTTAAATTACTATCTGTCATTCTAAAAAAGTTAATATTTTAACCAGTACAATTTATAATATATTAAAAAACCAACCCCCCCAATCCACCCCACCCAACAATAAAACCATCAGCATGTATAGGCATAGTTATGTCGGCAATAAAAATTGTTTATGATGTACATCATTACGTGAATGGTGTAGTACCTTACGCTAAGCTCTACTTGCTTTCATCCTACAAGCTGACCTAACATACATTTTAAATGTGTTCTTAATTAAGATACATAAACAAAAGTCCTGTTAAGCAGTACTTACTCTATAGTACTCGGAGCTGATAGTCACAAACAGATTATGTTAAACTTTATCTCCCATATGTCCAGACTTGCCTCCAGATTTCTTTTTACATGCAGAAGATATGTCTGGATAGTATTTGAAGATTTTGTATGCATGTATGAGAATGCATCTTGTACGTTATGTACAAACTGGTTCTGACATACATGAGGTGTGAATCTGAGACAGCTTGGTCAACTGTGTATCTGTGTAGTAAAGCAATGCTCAATTGCATTGATTTCATGGTGTATTCACAGGTTGCATCGGCTCAGTGCTTCCAAGGCAAGCACAATCTATGGTTGTACCAAAACTATCAAATGTTTTGGTTATAAACCATCAAAATGACAGTCTCCCAAACTGTGCCACCTATAGCAAAGCTGTGGATGTATCACTGCAAAGACTGCGGTGACAGCAGTAGTGTTGTGACCATATTGGGAGCTGCCAAAGGCAATTCTGTTCCTTTCTCTCCTGGTCTGGTGGAATACCTGTCACCTCACTTTCAGTTCAGAACGTTGGAGTAGGACTGAAGTAGGAAATGTGGGATTAAGCACTAGATGGGCACGGAGGAGTGAGATACAGCAAATGGAGAGCAGGCAGTTGGCGAGTCAGTTTGGAGCATGTAGTGGAAACGTGGGAGAATTCAAAGTTGGGAGGCTGTGATGGAGTTGTAAGAGATGTGTAGTTGTAGCTGAGCTTAAAGAGGTAAGATTTGCCCTAGTGGACTGGAAAAGTAGGTGGATGGATTCCCCCCC
>JAVJGJ010000032.1:31077534-31106893 GCA_035590215.1 Microhierax caerulescens | reverse complement strand
GCGGGTTGGTTTTTTTTTCTTCTTTTTTTCTTTTCCTTTTTTTCCCCAGAACCCCACTGGTGTGCCTCTGTCCATGTGCAAATGCCTTTGGCCTTCTGGCATTACCAGAAAGTGAAAATGATGGTGGCAAAATAAATTTGTTGGAGATAGGGCATTTTATTTTTGGATACAAAGAATTAGATCTGGTCTGAAAATAATAGTATTCCACTAAAGCTTTGTTTGCACCAATACTTTAAACAGGAGTTTAAACGTTGAAGGTGAAAGCTCCTTTATGCTTTGGAGACATATAATTTTGCCTGTTTTCTACACTGGTGGACAGAGGCACAGCAGAGAAATGCATACATCATTGTGAGAACTGGTGAGAGGAGTAAGATAGAGATAAGGAAATTTACACCTTTCAGGCTTATCCCAGGTCCCATAAAACTGCATGCACGTTTTCAAGTAAAGAACTTGAATTATCTGGTTCTAAATGCTGTTTCCCCAAAACCTTAGAGATGTAACTGAGCAAGGAAGAGGAGAGGTCTTCTGTGAAAAGGGAGAATGTTTAGACAACCCATTAGCAAGAGCAATAGTGATAGATTAGGATGTCCAGATGATTTTAATTTTAATATCTTCATTAATGTTGAACAAAATGCAATTTGAATTTAAGGAATAATGGAATGGAGGAAAAGAGATTAAAATCCCCACTGAAAAAAAGTCAGCCTGATGTATTTAAAGGCTACAGTAATCAAATTAAATCTGTCTCTTGTCCCATTACATGTTGTAAATAACATGTGTTCCTCTGAAGGTTTGAGAATTTCCAAGGCTGCCATAAAACACCTCTCCTGCTGCATCTGCAAGGGGTTTTGATTAAGGAGTGTCATCATCAACTGGAAAAAGCTGTTAAAAGTATTACCGTGATTTACTGTAAAGTTAACTAGATAAGTTTCTTAGCTAACTAAACATAACCAAGCATCATGAGTAAAGTCATTGCCAAATTCTAGGTGTGTGTAGGTTCAGTGTAGCGATGATATGTTGTGACAGGAATGCTGGTAGGGTGATAGGTGATACCAGTATTACATGGCATTATTAAAACGTGTATGTGCAGGTTCATTAATTCAAATCTAAAAGAAGTCAGGAGCCATGGTTATCTTGTTTATGGGAGGCTTATTGGCTATTTCAAAAGTTACTTACTGTGTGTGTAATTTGTATCAGTTTAAAACCAAAGTTTTGCATTACTTTTATTGGGTTGTGTGGGAAGTTAAGGCCAGACCCAGCGAAGTGCTGAAAGCTAGAATGCTTGTGCAGACCTGGGGCCCAAACTTGTCTTTTTTAAGTTGTTTATCGCCACTCACAATACAAAGATTTTACATAAAAATTGCGTATTTGAGCTTCCCCCCAGATCTAAAGAGGACAAAGCCTGAGTCTAAATGGCATGTCACGTTGGTAAGATCAAGGCATGCCTGAACAGGCAATCGGTGGTAGAGCAACAAGTGATGTGGCTCTTCCCACACCTTTGGCTCACCAGCCCACCTTACCAGCCATGTAGGAGTGGGTGCATTGAGGACAGCCTCTCCAGTGAGTGTTGTGAGGCTAAACTGGTGTGTTTAGAACTGGATCAGGACACAGTGATTGTTCTGCCAGTGAACGTTCACAGCTCTTATTTTTCTGAGTTACTGTAACTTGTGTGTCACTGGTGTGCTTAGTGATGCTATATATGTATGTATTGAAGCAGTCTATTCTGGGTCCCTCCAGAGTGGCTCTTGATGCAAATTAGTGGATTATTGTTTGATGGAAGAAGAAATTTTTAGAAAGCTGAACTGCCCAAAGCTGAAGAGAAATGGAGCTTTTTGAAAAACAGTGGAAAGTTCTGACTGGAACAGGATGCTTAAAAGCAGCTATGTTTCTAACTAGAAAGGCTAAAATGTTGAAATAATTTTAAAATGTTGAGTAGAACACCCCAGAACAATATAAAATTCCCTATTATTTTTAGCTAAAACCATTTGTTAATGTTAGAGGTTTCATGCAACTACTTTCCATGCGGACTTTTTTTTTAATTTTATAATAGTATTTAAAGATCAGTGAAGACGCATGTTTTCAAATGAGAGTATAAGCATTATCTTCTGTCATTTTCTAGCTTTCTCTAATTTTTTTTCTAATATACTTGGTGGTTTTTTTGTTTGGTACTTTTTTTGATTTGTATGGTTACTGTCTGCCTTCCACTCTGAAAACAGTCTGTACTTCAGAAAACTCGTGCTTGAATTCTAATGCAAATTTGATATCATCAGCTCTCTACATCTGTTCTAATTCTGACGTTCTCCATCTGCCTCCACAATCAAAATTTCTGCATCTGTATTGCCTCGCCTGGTATACAATTTCTTTTTGTTTTCCATTAATTATTAATCTTGCTTCTTTCTTCCATGCAATCTTTAGCTTGCTGATATTTTTTTTCCCCTCGCTTCTGCTGGTATCTTTCCACTCTCAGATATTTTGCATATGAAAAATCTGTAGTCTCTGGAAAGATGCAATATCAAAATCACAGTATTTAGTATTTGTTGCAAGCTGGCTCCTGTGAAATGTCTGGCAAGTTTTGCCTAGACATCTGCAGGCTCAGGGTCCTCTCCTGAGTGACCCAGTGAGCAGAACTGAGGGGTAGCAAATTAATAAATCTTGTGTTGCTAAGACAAGCAGAGAAGCTAATGTGTTAATGCATAAGGAACTATTTCAGATTTCAATGTCCAATGACAAAAAAACCCAGAACAGATAAAATTCTAAGTTTTGATAATGCTGTGATGGAGACATCACTCTAACGATGCTTGTTCAACTAGTGACTTAATTACTTAAGGTCAAGGGAATTTAGTTCATGTAATATCAACATAATTTTGAGAAAGTAGTCACCCGTGCAGTTTAAGGAAAGAAGATACAATCTGCACTGAGAAGACAGGCACTTAATTGTGTGTATTCTGGAGCTGGAAAATGTGTGCTTCACCTGGAGAAGCTATATGAAGTAAATCTGGAAGTGGGGGTGGGGGGACTGTATATTTCTCGGTTCATCCATCTCTCCTTTTTGGAAAGGTTGTGTTTTGGCATTACGCCTCTTCTGCAGTTTGTATGCATAGAGCGATAGCATGCTTTGGAATGCCACCTTGGTAAAGAAGAGCCTGTATTTTATTTCATTATTACATGGCAATTAATAATATATTTTTCATCATAAACATGTTTAAAAGCAAGCGATGACGGGGGGTGGGGGTGGGGTGGGGTGGGGGAATGCTTTTTAAAAAGAGTTTTCGTGATTGTATGAGCATTTTCTGAAAAAAAGAACAACCTCCAAGAAAGCATAGGAAAAAATAAGGAATGCTCGTCGGGAAAATCTTCCCTTTTACAGTCATTATGACTAGTTCTGTCAGCTGTGAAAGGGCTGTGTCAGTCCTTCGTTTATCAAAGTAGCTATGGATCTTTGATCTCTGCTTTCTGATAGCCTTTTAGCTACAGATGAATGTAAGTCGTCCCTGCACACAGCAGAGCACCTACTGGGCATTCTGTGGAGGCTCAGAAAGATTGGACACTGCGGCTCCAGATTTTTGTGCTTTTGTGCAGTATTATGCCAGGATTACAGGAATCAGTCGGATCCCCATGTGTAGTCTCTGCATTCATGCAGAACAATAAATAGGACATTGATCCACTTCAGTTTATATCAACAATAGTTAAAAAAAAAAATACCTACTAAAGTTTTATTGTGATTAAATTAACTTAAGGCTAATATTTCAAAGCATCTATTTAAAATGTAATGCAGGCAGAAGCAATGTGTACTGATGAGAAAAAGGAAATAGCTGTTGTAACCAGACTGTTGAAATACCATGCTCTGACAACTTTGAAACTTTTATTAACCACAGGCACGTAAAGGCTTGCTAGGTTGTGAGATTTAATGCTTAGAAACGTGTGGTACTTTAAGTTTATATTGGCCTCAGTGACCTACCCAGCCAGGTTGTCTTTAATCCTTCTCCACTCCCAGCACCATGAAAATGCCGGCCGCCTCTTGAATTTCTTGGTGGTATTTACAGCGGTGGCCTTAACCACTAAGGCGTTCTGTACATTCCCTGCTTGTAGACAGAGCTTTGTACAAATGTCTTTCTTTGTGCTGTTAGTCTTATAATTTAAGTTTTCTAAATTAAGTTTTATACTTTGGCCTTCTAAGCTTTTTCTTTCAAAGCTAAATTGCTTCATAGCTTTAGCTTTTCCTATAAGGCTGTTCATGTTTACCAGTAATTTCCATTTATTTAATGTCCTCTATTAGCATTGTTCAAACCTGGAACTGTACTTTTTCCTTTTAATCAGACCTTTGCAATCATCCTACCACTGAGTGTGTCAAAAGTGAAAGGGAATCACAGAATTCATGTTCTAATGATCTTAAGAGTGATAAGTTGCAGCCACTTGCCCAGGGTACTTGGAGCATGACACGAATAAATAAATAGCAGATTTCTGTGTGTCATACAGTGTATAAATCTACTTATTTATAACCAATATATATTTCAAACAGAGAGGAACTGAGAGAGGGCCTAAATCAAAACTTTGAACACAAACCACAAAATATTTTGTTGGTAGTGGAGCATGGATTTTTGCATGTTAAATTTCTATTGTAATTGATATTTGGCATGTTTTAATTTTCTTGATGTTTCATTTCAGTGAGATAGAGATGCTAATTTAGAAGAACCATGGGGCTTTTGTTTAGAACACTGGAGTTCTGCTGTTGTAGACATACCCTAGGCTTTGCTAAGTTGTAGTTCAAAACCAATCAAGGAGTTCAAATACCTAAACAAAGATATGCAAGCATTTGAGAGAGAGGGCAAGTGATGGTTTGTTGGTGTGTTTGGGGTTTTTTTTGTGGTTTTTTTGTTTTTTGGGGTTTTTTTTGGGTTTGGTTTTTTTTTAGCAGAGTAGATTGTTTTATCAAGTCACACTTATCTCATAGATTTTATTTATTCACTCACTCTCATCAAGTTATTTATCAAACCATGTAAGGGGTCTGGCCTGGATTTCCAGTGTGCAGCGCAGAGCTGAGGGGATGCTGGATGGGAAGTACTCGCTGCACCTCTTGGGCTGCCTTTGGCGATGGCGAGCCGATCTGCAGGCTGACTCTGTGTACTCACATTTGTACGTGGTATGGCACTTTGCTTCAGGTTTTTGCTTACTTTGGGCTCCGTATCTTTTAAACAACGAGCAGCAACTCCTGCCTGTTTTCTTTTTGAAAGGCACGTGTGCAATGTGTCCCTTGTTTGGGAGCGGGGGAGCGCATGGCACGTGATGCACCGTCCTGTTGCTGAGGGCTTGTCTGCGCCGTGCTCCTCCCTGAGCACACGTGTTCTCATCTTGACAGAAGCAGCTTGTTCTCAGTTTTGCAACTGGGAAATGATGTTCGGGGAGTGGTTTCCCAGAAACAGCGTTCTCTGTTAACCAGGAGGGCTGTTCTTTTAATCCTCGTTCTGGTAGCGCTGCTGCTGCTTTCTCCCACGTGCATTTGCATTTGTACTTCATTTGGAAGTTTTCATCCTGTTATAAAAATGTGCTACATAACTCAGTCCTGCTGAAGTCCAAACTTGCAATCCTGAAATCTATAAGCCAGATATATATGAGATAGAAACTATGGAGGTGCCTAGAGATGCTGGAAGTTGACTTAAGTCCTGTAAAGTTGTTGTCGTCGTCCTCCCTCCCCCGGGTGCTTACATAGATTTTGCTGCTTAGATCTTTGATTTTAATTCTGATGTGCTTGAGGAGCCTGTTATGTCCTTCCATGTACATTCGACTGAAATGAAGGAACTCGGGATATACCTTCATCCTCCTGCTCTGAAAGGCACGATTCAGTGGGATTTGCAGCACAGGCTGCCTTCTCCCAGCTTAGCGATAGGCACTTCTTACCGATCGGGGGCAGAAACCGTGATGGTGTGTTCAGAATGTGGGAAACAGAGTTTGGGTCTTCGAGAGAGAAACCATTTTCTGTTCTGCCTTCTCAGGTGAGTACAGTCAGTACCAGCTTATTCTCTCAGAGGGGACTGCCTGGCCGCCCCGCTGAAGCCATGGTCTGTGTGCAATTCAGATTTGTTAGGCTGATAAATAGTGCTAGAAAAAGCGTGATTAATGGCCAGGATGATGAGGACAGAGGTTCTGGACTGGTTGTGTCTTTTGCCTGCTGATTTTCATGTAAGTATTAAGCTTTAACACTCACCCACCTGCATTGTTTCTTCCCTGGCTAGCTGTGAGTAGTTGCATACAAAATGTTCTGACTTGGTGGCTGCCTTGTTAACACCCCAAGAGAGTTTTCCTTTCAAGATGCCTACTATAGCACATGCTTTTTTTTTTTTTTTTTTTTTTTTTTAGGTGGTACAATTTGTTCATGTAAGAAAAAAAAAAATAAAAAATAATTTTTATACAAAATTATTCATGATGGCTAAAATGAAGTATTAATTTAAAATTACGATTTTTAAAATTTGAAAATTTAAGTACTTGCATCACAGTGGTCTTGCAATTTTTCTGGTTTAATTATCATCAGTTGGAAAGATTTTGCTGAATAGCTCTTTCCATAGGCAGGTCCCATTTACCAAAAGTTATTCCACATGCTGGAATGTAATATTAGCATTCAAAACAAAGAATAACCTGAATGGAAATAAAATAATATCCACATGTTTAGTTGACATAAATATATAAATACACTTTGCTTCTGCCTGCAATATCTAGCTGTGGATGGAAATCCTCTTGAAATTGCTTAGTATTCTTGGGGGGAAAGTACTAGCTGTCATTCATATGGCTTATATATTTTTGTTAGACATAATATGGAGATGTCAGATGTTTATTTCTGTGCAGTATTACTTTTATTCATGTCAACTATTGCAAGAGTTTTGGATCACGGTTGAACAGCTAATATACTATCTCATATAGTCAGAATTCTTAAAGTTCTTAGTCTTGGCTGAAGAAATAAAAAGAATCTTTAAGATTTGTATATACCCTCTATATTCACTCAGAAATCGATTGTGCAAAATGCTGGCTGATTTTAGTAGGCATGCAAACGGAGCTTTGGGTATCTTGTACTACCAGGCTGAATATACAAATAAGGTTAAATAAAAGTTTTTGTTTTTTTTTTCTTGAGGTTTTATTTTTTAAATCACCTAATGGTTATACTTTAAAGACATTTTTAAAACAAAATCATTATTTACTTTATTTGAAGTAAATACTTTTGCGTACATATATAAATTTTAATTCTAATTTCTTTTCCCAGACAACACTAAGCTAAATTTGCAAATAGTTTCAGCCAGCCTGAGATCATTTTGGATCAATGCATCAACAATTTCAGTCCAATTAAATAAATGCCTTCTCTTATTCTTGAGTTATTTTTGTTCATGCTGCTGAAAACTAGAACAATAATGTTAATATTGCATGCCCATGTTTACCCCTGGTTCTTCATGCTTTTTTACTATTCTTGAAGAGTAAGTGTGCCAAGCAAACCCACTGCATTTCTGCCAAATAAATGGTCCAACAAAGAATTGCAAAGCCAATAATAAATAGAACCTCAAATTAAATGCAAGCGAAGTGACATGGGTCCAGTAAATCCAGATACTGGGGCAGGGTAAGAACTGTCCATCATCTCAGAATTACACAGACAGTACTATGGAGCGCGTTGGTGACAACAGAGAGGAACACTCACAAACCCACTGCACAATTCAGTGGAAACATTCCCAAATAACAGGTGAACATAAAAGTTAATATCTGAACATTTTACCTAGCTTTATATATTGAAACCATATGGTCTGTATTTGCTTCCAGTTCCAGTTTTGTAATGGTCCCTGCTAACAGGTTTTTTAATCCTCCTTCCTTCACTGTAGGTAATGGAGGTTCATTTATACTTTGAAACAGTTGCAGTTTGTGGTTAGACCTGCTAAGAAAAAGCATTCAGTGTCTGCAGTTTACAACCCTCCAAAAAAACCCCAAAGGTAAAATAAACTTCTGAAGCTTGTTTGCTCTACACCTTTTTACCCAATAATTCTGGAAATAAGAAAGGAGGATCAGCTGATATTTGTAATGGATAGCAATTTCAGAATTTTTAATTCTTGTAGACTGAAGTGCAGTACTCTTGTATGTCACACCAAGATTGCACCCATGGAAATGGAGGGGATGTTAATGATTTGATGTTTCATTTGATGTGAGCAAGAGCATCAACCTTCTGAATGGGTATCGATAGAGAACAGAGTTGTTTTTCTGAATAAGCAATGTGTTTCTAACATCTTTTTTAGTGAAAGAGTGTTCTAGAAGAAGAATAAAATACATTTGTGGATGATAGATTCCATAGGTAGAAGTAATGACACAAGATTTTCAATTTCAAAACAGGAAATTCAAGATTTGTTTGAATCTTGAGCTGAAGTGGTTTTCAGGTGACTTTTTTTTTTCCTCTTCTGCTGATTTTTCTCTTTCTGATCCTATTGAATAAATATTGAAGTAAGTTTTCAGACTGTAAAGAAGGATTTTACTTTTCTTTATGTCTCTGTTTGTGGTTTTTGTTGTTGTTTTCTTGTAAGCTGTGAAAGGTTGAATACTCAATTGCATACAAAGCAAATCTGAGGCTTTGTCTGACTTCTCAGGATCAAAGCAAGCTTTTTTCAAATATTAAATTATACTATGCTCCTGCAGATGTCGCAGGAACAACTGATGGTTAGAATCATAGCAGGTTGCCCTGGTGTTCATGTCAAAATTGTAGTCTGTTTAAAAATATTGCCTAGTTGTACTCACATTTTTGGATGGACAAAACAGGACAGGTATGTATTCTTCTGAATGTATCGTGCTGTTTCGAATATCTGTCTATCTATATGTATATATCTGTCTCGGCTATTTGAGTAGAAAATACTTAAGAGCATTTCTTGGTAATTCTTTCCTGGTAATTTATTTTCTGTGATTCCTGTACTGTAATACTGTTCTCTTAATTTTTTCCTTAGCATCTTGAGAAGGTTAGCTGCGTTTATATTCTTTCCTTCAAACCAAGACAAAATCTGTTAGCACTTTCTCTATTAATATTTTATAATAACTATTTGCTTCGTGGGGTACATTTGCATGGCAGCAGCTCTGCTGACGGGATCTGTGGATCTGTGAGGTTACAGGTGGAAGTGATAGCAAAGTACTTACCTACAGCTGCTTTTCTGTGAGGTAGTTTGGGGTCAGTGTGCTGGGATTACGTGACCCAAAAGACCTGAGAATTCAAAAGCTGGCATCCAGCAAAACTGGTGGTCTCATGCCCTGTGCTTCTGTCTACCTGGGAAAGGGGCTCCCAGACCAGTTGTTGGGACATCTCCTGGGAACGGTGGTGGAACTGGTTGATCACATCCAGTTGTCTCTCCTCATTCGTTGACCTATATCTGTCTTTTCTCCCTCCTCCTTTGCCTGACACGTCCAAAGACTTGTCAAGAAGATTTTCCTGCCTACAAAACCTATCTTGTCTTTCTGTGTTGGTTTCTTACTGCTTTGTGTGGTGTTGTCTTTACATTTTGGGTGTCTGCTCATTTTCTTCTGCTGTTGAAACACATTTTCCATTGAAATATTTTGACTTGAAATGTTTTAAGGTTAGAGTGACACTGAGATATCAGTGAAATTACGCCAGAGGCGATTTATTGCAGTGGTTCTTATGGTCAATTCTTGGCTGAACCACTGCGCCTGCAATTCCTGCCAGATGCCTCTGATACATGCAGCTTCGCCAGGGTGAGGAATGAAGTAACACATGGGTGGTACAGCTAAAACTTGTATTTCTTAAGAAAAAAACTTGGGGAACTACCTCAAACAGTGTTTTGAGGCATTTCATGAAGATGCCAGTTAAAATATAACAATTTTGTTCTGCATAGCAAATAAAAGCAGTTTTCTTCTTTATACAATACCAAGTGGTAGTACACATGTGATTTTTAAACAGACTTTTTAGATTTTAAACCAGCAAAAATATGAATTATGGTATTTTACAAGGAAACATCATGATTTAGGAAAGAGTAGTTTGGTGTAAGGATGACATACAAATTAGCTGATTTCTTTTTTTCCTTTTCTTTTTTTTTTTTTTGAGTTACCTGTTTGGAACAAAAAATTCATCTTTTGTAGGGAGGCCCAGTTACAAAGAAAAGCACTTGAGAGAAAGCAGTGGTTTTCAATGGTGTATGTCAAAAGTGTGGAGCCTTCAGAACACAGTGGGAACATGGCTTGTGTCTTTTTCCTTTTCCCTTGTTGTTATCAATGTGTTAGTTATCGTATTGAGGATGAAAGAAAAGGCAGAAAAGAAAAATTGAAATAGTAATTTCAAGCAAAATTACAAGATTTTTTTTTTCCAAAAAACACATGAAAAGTGTAGGTGTGCACTTATTGCTGTGGGGTTTTTTCACTGAAATTAAGATTGCAACTCATTCTGTCCTTCAGTAAGAGCAAGATTTCTTAACTAAGATATTTCAGATTATTATTATCATCATCATCATTATCATTATTTTACTTTGGAAAGAAGAACTTTCTGTGGTATTCCTGGCCTTCTGATTGGAGAAATGTGAATGCTATTAATGAAGTGTCTTCTACTTCTTTTATTTCTCTATACATTTAAGCTCTGATAGCTACTTCACAAAGCCTTAAAGTCCTTGTGAAAAAAAAAACAAACCAAAACAAATCATTTGTTTAAAGAAGTAGAAAAAGGAATGAGGCTTTATTTGAACTGTCCCTTCTTCCCCAGAGTTATGTAAATTCATATAGTAAAATCATCATCTTTTCAAATATTTTTTTTCCAATCTGTGTAGTACTTTTCTCAAAAAGTAACCTTAGAGGTGATAGTAAAATCTACTTATTTAATACTTTGTTACTTATTGTAAACCATGAGAAAATATGGAAGTGTTTCAGTTCATACTCTACAGATGTTATAAATACTTTAAAAAAAAATCTAGAATAATATTTTATTGGTTTGTACAGGAATTCATGAATCCCCAGAGACAGGCTTTAATAATACTCTGTTTTGGTTTTAGTTTATTATCATTATCCAAGTAGTGGACAGAGCAGATTGATTAGAACAGTGGCACAGGTTTGAATTAGAGAAGTGAATGCACAGAGCTATCTGGGCTTTGTGTATTGTAACAGATGGGTACTTTAATTATGAATTTGCTGATTAAGTGATTTGGCATGTAGACCAGCTATCACTCCAGGATAGCTTTATTTAAAATATTGAGAGATGGTGGTATTTGTGTACTTTACATAGTTCTGTTGTTAATAGAGCAAAATCTCAGGTTGTTTGAAGTAACTGTTAAGATGGAATTATAGTATGGAGAATATCTAGCTTTTTAAATGATATTTACATGACAAGGATAATTAGTGTACTACACTTGAGTATCTTTAAGGGAAGCATTTTAACCTTACCATAGTAAAAAACAAAGGGGAAAAAACCACCTTTGTTAACTGGAAGGAAATTAATGTGTATTCTGTGTTACTGGGTTTGGTGTATTCAGTAAGAAGTTCAGCTGCATTAAGATCTAGTCTGAAGCTTTTTAATAACATTTGTATCTGTAGCTAATGAAGAATAAATCTAATACTAAAATGCAAATAGCAATTCTAATTAAAATTAGATTTGTCTCTGTAAAACTTGACTGTTTTTCAAGGTAACTCTTGATTTAGGTTAACATAAGAACAGAGGGGCTCTGACACATTATTTTGTTTTTAACATTCTTGGAATGAAAGTCACATGTAGTTTCCTCAGTGGGAGGGGAGAAGAAAAAAAGCTTTATCAGCAGACTGACATAATAAATCATTTCTGAATTCTCTCCTATTTGAACTTCTAGGATTTGGCAATAACTTGTTCTAAAGGTGGCCTAGTTATGATTTCCCTGTAGGTCTATTTAGAAGAGAGGGAAAGATGTAGCTGTATATAATCAATGAGAGTTTTTTCTTTATTTCAGTGAAAGCAGGTAGAGCCTCATAGTATGTTTTAAAGATGTTGCCCTTCACTGATAATAAGCTTAGGTGAAGAGTACATTTGCAAACATTTCCTGAAAGGTTAACAGATGTTGAGAGTTCAAGTTCTTACCGAGAGAATAAAGCACGACAGTTCTTCTTCATAACAGCGACGTTTTTGTCAATACCACCTTCACCTGATGACCATATGGCTCTTAGATATGTAGGCAAATCACAATAGTAGCTAAATAGGTAAGATTGATGTTATATTCATATAGAAGAATCATATTTCCTAGAAAACGTTAGACTTGCCTCCCAGATACAAGTATCTGTGCTGATTTGTATCCATCCAGTGCTGCAATGTTGATGTGCAAATGAGTAGTAGGGGTTCTGCCCTTAAATATTGAACATATCCTCTAATATTTTGCCCATAAAATCGTCCTATGTGACTCAGAACTTTCATTAAAAGAAAGTTTATTGAGGATGGAAAGGTAGATCTTTGGGGGTGAAGAACCGCCAAGTGTACTGTTGTTTCCTTTGTAAATCCAGTCAGCGGATGAAGGTCCTTAAATATAGACATAGATATTGTCACAGTCATAAAAGACTATTTCATGTCTTGGATGGCAAGGAAGAGCTCACTTCAGAGACTGTAAATATAGAATTTCCCAACTCCAAGGAATTTATTTGGTAACCAAAATCTTTTGGAGTGATATTTTTGCTTATTGTCTTAGATGTAACATTTTTACTGCTTTTGTTTGTTTCTTGGAAAAAAGTGAGGAAAGGTGCTTGCTATGCCAATATAACAACACATTCACTGCCACAAGCTGCTGTTATTCTGTATTTTTAGGCAGTCGTTCCCTGGTGTCGGTTCAGAGGCAGCTGGCAGCAGTAGAAGGCTGTTACCAGTGGTACAGGAGAAGCTGCTGCTGCAGAGCACTGAAAGGGCATGTGAAGAAGCACCTCTGGCCTGCCCAGACTCTTCGTTATCCTCCCATTTTTGCTTGAATTCTTTTCCCTACCCTCCAGGTTTGAGGGAGCTCCTGTTCCATATAGTATCTGCAGGAGGAAGGAGGAGCGATTTGAGGCTTTGTGAGGAAGACTATGGCATGGAGAAGCAGTTGAGCGTTGCTGGGTTTATTTACTTCATGGTATCGGTGTTTCCGTTCCAAATTCTTGCTACAAATGTAGTAACTTACAGGCGTTCTTGCTGCAGGCCATTGTCGGTCTGTTAGCCCCGCAGAACGCTCCTTCACTTTGTAGTTCGGCAGTCTACCAAATGGGAAAGAAATGGTGCTTTATAACTACCTAGGTATGGACTGAAAACAAAGGAATTGTCCGCTTCCAGGGTTTTCTCCGATGAATTTATAAAGCTTATTACAAGAGCAAGCATTGAGAAAAATGTCAAAGCTTATTAAAAAAAAAAAAAAAAAAAATCAGAAATGTAGACTAAAGCAGGTGTTTGTCAGCTTTAACAGAGGGATTTTTAAGAGTTCCATACATTTGTAGAGCATGAATATAAACATAAGCTTACTATTTAAAATGTTTTATTTAAGATTCTCGAATGTAATATTTACTTTCTTTAAATAATCAAATGTAGGTGTTTAGACTATGTATTACTGTCATAGAAATTACAGGGAATGCGTGTGGCATAGTCCAAATCCACAACAAATGTACAATTGAATCTGGTGCCCTTTGGATTGGAACGCTATACCTACTGGCTTTTATTATGATTCTTCATATTTATTTAGATCATGGTCGTAGAGTTAGTTCTATACAAACACTGCCATTTCTGTACAAATACTACTGAAATAAATAACATGCAGTATTTATGATTATTAAGAATTTTAGCGTGTAATGGCACCCCTGATTTTGTTTAAATATGGGATGCTTTCTGAGCAAGCCTGGAGTGCGCATTCACTACAGAAAATCTTGAGGAACCTGATCGTGTGCAGTACGAGCTAATGTGGTAGCTGCTTTGCTGAGGGAGTGGATCTCTTCAAAAGGAGGATCTTACACCACAGTAAGAACAGAGGCTTTGATGCAGCTTGTTGGTATTGGTTCTGCAAGCTGCCATATACCAAAGATGATACTAGAAGGTTCTGGTTATAACATGTCTGATTATATGTGTATTTGGTTTTAATATGCAGTGGCTAGAGTTATATATCACTGCAAATGGAGGAAAGTAAGAGAGATCTCAAGACTAGGTAGATGTTCCCTAAAAATTAATCATTCACTTTCCACTGTGTTGGTTTATTAGGAGTGGAACTGCTCCAACTCTGTCTGTTAATTGCCTTTTTATTTTCTCTCTCTGACCATCTGTTGTAATTGATTGTGGTTGCCTTTTCAACACAGTCGAAACCCAGTAGCAACAGAACTTTTATTCTTGCTCTGTATGATAATTAATTTTTTGTAATTCCACAGATGTGTTTAATGCAGTGAAAAAGTGAGTGCACAAATCCAGGCTTTGCTGCAGATTTGGAAGGAGCTTGTCCTGGTGTAGTTACTGGCTCAGCGCTTTCTCCCAGAGAGTGTAATGCTGTGCAGTGAAAAGTTTCTGCATGTGCTAGCATTTGTAGGTCATTTAAAATTTAAATGTGAGAGAGGTTACTGGGTATAGTTTTTGACCCAAGACAGGGGGGATAGCCAATCCACACCCCCCCTCTCCTTTTCTCAGGGAAGTGGTCTATCCATGTGGTCTTTGGGATGCAGGCCTTTGCAGCATCTGGGCTACGGCAGCATCGAGAAGCTTTCTCTGTTGCCCACTTTCATTGTGTCAGTTGAGTCACAGGATTGGGGAAGACTTCAGAAAGTCTGAGCTGAAGGATGTTGGGTTTTCAAGGAGCATTTCTCCTACTGCTTTTTTTGAAATGCTGGAAAGCTTGCACATGTACGCTGGTTGATTTATATTGCAAATGTAGGAATCTAGTATTAGCGAGAGTGAATCCTTTGCAAGAGAATTTGATTGCTGGCTGGTACACTTTGAGCTTTAGTGGACTCTCAATAGATATATGCCCAGGAGCAAATCATAGCTATCGATAAAAGTCGTAACCTGACTTATATCATCCATCTACCTTCCATTAGAATCAATTATATTCTTTATGTTATTCTGTAATGCATTAGTTGATTTTTATTGGGGTTGACCCTGCCACTACTCAAAAAATGGAGAAGCTTTCACTGATCTCATAAGCGTGGAAGCAAGCTGCCTGCATCACAAATCACTCAAAATGCATCTCAGTCGTTCAGTAGTATTGTCTCTTTTGTGGTGCATAAATGAGGTGCTCATGTTTAAGGAGGCATTATGGTTATGAGGAATCTACGTATCTGGATGTTCTTGAAGTGTCCATATGTAACTGGTAAGTTGGTTTGCAAGGCACTGGTGAAACTTCGATTGCCTTTGTAGTGTTGGATGCAGCCTGTTTCCTGACCTGAGGCTTTGCAGAGCTTGATCCTTTATGCCTTCTCTTCTAGTGGTACACAGAATGCATCATGTGTGAGGCTAACATGAGGCTGCAAAATGATACAAATTTTTTGGATAGCTGAAGCCACAGATCTTATGAAGCAGTAGATTATCTCGTTATTGGCAGAAGAGTGCAGGGGGGTTGAGTAGGAAACAGTGATTTGTTTAGTTAACATTAAACAAGTGTGGTGACATCTGTAGCTACGTCAACCCTTTTTTTTATATGTGTATAAAATTTAACCAGAAGTCTCACACTCATGAGGTCCTCAGGATTGCGCTCCTATTCTATAATTTTCTGTTAATCAAAGCAACACTGATAATCTAATGTGACTTCTTGTTTGAAATAGGTCACTGGGTGTAGCTAAAGTATTTTTTCTCAAATACGGTAGCCACTGTACTATTGTTACTGTTCCACTTGCCAAAACAAAACACCCCCCCTCCAAAAAAAAAAAAACCCAAACAAACCCCCCCAAAAAAACCCAAACAAACAAACAACCAAAACCCCCCAAAAATATAATTGAATGTACCACAATTCACGGGAAATTTTTATAAGTATGTACCCTCAAACTTGAATTAATCTACTTTCAGTTTATTTTCTGTTGTGTTTACACCCTCTGTTACTTACTTTTTTCCCTCCATGTAGATACGTTTCAGCTGTGGCAGTGGCCCACCTCACTGCTGAACCAAACGTTCTGAATCCTTTGTGTTTTTCTGTGTAGTGTGTTTTCCAGTCCAGTAGTAGCTTGCTCATCTTCTCTGTACCTTCTCTAACTTTTTTCATTTTTCATTCTCCCTATTTTTTTTTCAGTTTTATATTGCTCTCCTGTGCAGATTGCACTACCAAAAGTTAATCTTTAGCTGATAACCCACCAGGAGCCTTCAAGTTTTTTTTTTCTGAGGTACTCAGATTATTCAGGTTTCTTTTAACTTAGAAGACTCCAATTTCTATCCAAGATGCATCTGTTTTTCCTGAAAAGTGACATGATAAACACTAATAAAAAAGACCCAGTAGAATATTTGAGTGCACAAAGCAACATTTTAACTACTGGCTTTTAAATATGCACATTCAAAGTTCAGCTGTTACATCTCACTGGTTTCTTTCTGAAACTCCTAGATCAATTAATATACAGATCTGAATCTAATTAGTCCTGATGCATAGACTGATGTAATTGCCACTGACTCCTACTGACCTTAACAGGACCTATATGAAGACTTTACTGTGGAAAATCTTACAGAATGACACTCCCCTAAAAAAATCTCAAACTGAAAGAAAAAAATATCTTGTGCTACTCTCTATTTCTGCCGCTTGTTCGAAGGAGTTGGAGGGCATCAGCTTTGGGCTAGCTGCGGTCAGACTGTCTTGTATGGCACATTTATTACGATTCTATAGCAATTTGAGATCTTTCAGGGTAACTGCAGGAACTAAATTAATAAAAATTAATATTAGGAATATGCTAATGTGTTAGTATGTGTGTCACTTGCTTCATGAATTCAAATCCTTGTGTGTGGCTTGTTATGTGGTATTTAAAGTAGCCAAGAAATACAGTAATGTTACTTAATTCAGTTAACTTGATGCATACGTTCACTATCACAGTAAAGTGGGAAGGTGGAAGTATTCTGAAAAGTGTTGAGCCATGAAGCACCTTTGCTGTATGTACAGAAAATGCCTAGAAAGAGCAAGGAAGTTTTCCATGAAAGTATGTGTGGGCTCCATTAACAGGTTCAGATTAACTTAATGAAGTTGTATTTTTCATGAACATCAGTATAGATTAGTGTAACATAATTTATATAGGACAAACAGAAATGGAACAAGTAAATGGGTTGGGATGATATTTAAAAACACCTACAGTGCTCAGAAACCACCAAATAGTTTTCCAGTGAAGAAATAGAAACAAAGCAGAGAAACATTAGGCGTATTTCAAGTGGCACTGAAGAAATCCTGTCTCTTCTGAAGATCCTCTGTATCGAGGGATACTCATGGGAGATATTAACTACCTACATCTCTGCTGAGTAACGCTTCCAGCAAATTGGCAAGGAAGTTCATAAATTGCAGAGAAGTCACAGTCACTAAATGGAAAGCAGAGGATCCCAAAAGAGATGTCCTGAGTACAATTTTTGCTGACACGAAAGGAAGTGAATGAAAATGGGGAAAATTGGAGAACTGTGTCATTAGTGACCAAAAACTTGGTTCATGTTGGCAATTTATTTATCAATTTACAGGTGTAAATTTCTGCATGAGCAGAAAGTAACTACAGTGAGTAATGATAAAATATGTACAGTGAAAAAATAATGTTAAAATCTAGAAGGAATATCTGTGTACTTTGCTAGAATGATGAAGAGCCCAGTGGGTTTTCCTGCAGGTTTTTGAAACGGAGAGTTTGGGATACAAATAGACAAACTTCTGGAATGCTTCAGTTGTCCTGATAGGACACTATGTGAAAGGTCAGTGTTTAAAGCAGTTTTAATGAATGGGGAAGCTCAAACTCAAAGTCAGATCACAGGTCAAGAACTGTAAGTCTTTTCTTTCAGCTGGCTGTGGGTATAAGTACTTGAAAGACGGAACCAAGCACAACAGTGGTGAATGGGGGAGGCACACAGACATGTAGACTTCACACCAATTTTTACCGAGTCCAAATGCTTCAGAAGTTAATATAAAGAAATATTAACGGAATGAGGTGCATAGAAGTGTGCTGAAAGCAGGTGAGAAATAAAATTGAGCAAAACCTAGGAACTCACCTGCTCACCTTCAGTACAAACGAGTGGGTGTCATTTACCTGGATTTCAGCAAAGCCTTAGGCACTGCTTCCCACGGCCTTCAAGCACACAAACTGGCAAGACAGACTGGATGGGGGATCTGCAAGCTGGGTGGGAAATTGGCTGCCGGGTCACACTCGGTGAGTGGTCATCAACAGCTTCTACTCAGGCTGGCAGCCTGTCACAGGTGGGTCCACCAGGGATCAGTGCTGGGCCTCTTGCTGTTCCACATCTTCATAACTGATCTAGGTGATGGGATTGGAAGTGTCCTCGCTAAGTTTGCTGGTGACGCTGGACTGGGTGGTGATGTGGACATGTCAGAAAGGAAAGCTATTTTACAGGCAGACCTAGCCCGGCTGGAAGAGTGGGCTAGCAAGAAGAATATGAAGTTTAACAAAGACAAGTGTCAAGTCGTGTACCTGGGACAACATAATCCAAAAGCCCAGTAGAGGCCAGGCTGGGGAGGAGCCTTGCTGAAAGGGACATGGGGGTTATGATGGATGACAGTCTGACCATGAGTCAGCAGCCTGCCACTGCAGCGGCAAAGGCACAGTGGATCCTGGGCAGCATCCACAAGGGTGTTACTAGCAGCGGGAGCGATCGTCCTGCTCTACTCAGCACTTGTCAGGCTGCGCTTGGAGTACTGTGCCCAGTTCTGGACCACAGGATTTAAAATAAGATGTGGAAAGACTGGAAAGGTCCAAAGGAGGGTGATGAAGATGATCAAAAGCGATGGAGGATTTGATCTACAAGGAGATCAATAGAAGGATGCAAGGTCTTTTCTCCCTGGAGAAGAGCAGGTTCAGGGCGGACCTCAACACAGTATTCCAGGACTTAAAAGGCGGCTACAGAGATGATGGAGGCTCTTTATTCAGAAGGAACAACAGAAGGAGAAGACAAAGAGCAATGGGTGCAAATTGTACCAGGAGAGGTTTTATTTTGATACAAGGAAGAAATTTTTTACAATGAGAAAAATCTTATCGCTGGAAGAACCTCCCCAGGGACGTGGTGGAGTCCGCTTTGCTGGAGGTTTTCAAGATGTGATTGGGAAGGGTGCTACATGACCTCACCTAGGCTCCCTTTCCCATGAAAGGTTAGACCAGATAATCTTCTGAAGTTGCTTCCAACCTGAACCGTTCTATGATTCTATCAAAAGCAAATTAGAGAAAGTCTAGGAGAGGAGAAAATGTAGCTTATCATAAAGGAGCCTAATTGGTGCTGTGAAGTAACCGTATCGTGATAGACAGACAATGTTCTCTTAAGTGTGAATGAAGCAGGATAATTTTTTCTGAGTTTGGGCCTCCAGTGAAGTTAAGGCAATAATAAAGAAAGGAGGGAGAAAGAAAGAGATTATTTTCCTTTTTAAGGCATCAAGTATTCGAAATTAGAAGGGAAAGATCACTAAAGCATACCTGATCTCCGAGACATTTTCATTATACATCACATTTTATTAATACAGTGTGTTGGTCAATAATAATTTGTGGTTAGGACCAGGTATTGAAAATTATTATATATGGAAGTTATTTTCCCCTGTGAAATATCTAGCTGGTAATTGTTTGCTTTCCTTAATTGGAAAACCTCAGTGCCGTAAAACCTTTTTTGACAATACAACAGCAGATTAAAAAATAAAAATAATAATAAAATAGGCATTGGTGGTATTCATAGTAAAGTGTTTGAGGAGGAAAGGAGTCTTTTTTTTTTTTTATGGACTATTTTTTTAGCAACAACAAATATTAATTTTTCTGACAGTTATTTGGAACGTGCAAAGAAATACAGCACTCCAAGGGAGACCGACAGCGTTCAGGCACAGAACCTGATATGCTGAGGGAAAATGTCTGGTCTTTTTCCTTAACAATAACTATAAATATTTGAAGAGTATAAATGCTAAAGCAGAGAAGCACAAGGGGAGTAACGCTGTGGGGTTACTAAAGTGAAAATTCAGATTGGCTGAGTATTAGGGAAAAATGATTGACAGTGAGAATAGGTTATGTCGGGGAGTACGGTCCCAAAGGGGTGGTAAAATCCTGCCTCAGCCTTCGCTGAGGTGCTGCAGAGCAGGTTGTATAAAGCAGCAATTTTTATTTTCTGTTCTGTGGGGAAACACGCTGTTCTTGGAAAGCTGTGCTAGGGGACGTAAGAGATTTGCTACACGTCATTTCTGTGAATCAGAGGTGTGTTACACATTTTTGCTTGGCAAAGAAGTTCTGTAACTTTTCTGACCCTTCCTACTTAGTGGCTCGTAGTAAGTTTGTGTTCATCACAAACCTAGTAAATCAATACTCCATAACAGTATCTTGTATAAATTATTAATTGCACTTTGGGAAATAGATTGTTTTAAAGAGGAGGAGGAAACAAAGGGAGTGTGAAGGATGTAGGATGTTTGTATTCTGGCAAGGGAAGTGTTTGAGCAGGGAATTTTGGAAGTTTACAGACACGGTGATTTCGCTGTCACCTGGATTTCATCCTTTATTCCTAATCTGTTTCTTCCTACATTCTAAGAGTTACAGGTGTTCACATATAGCAGTGACTTAAAAAACGATCCAAATGAGATGATCACAGAAGGTTCATACTTCCTCAAAGGACGTGACCTTCAGAAAAAAAACCACTTTCCCCGATGCTAAATATTATTTCTTCAAGGACTTGTGTATGCTTTGTAGAGGTACGAGCTGGAACCAATACATAGGGGCTGTGGAGTTTTTCAGGAATTATTTCCTCCCCAGCGCGGAGGATGCTCTACATACACGCCCTTTGCAATACCAGCAGGAGGGACACCTATTTCATCCCAAATAGCCCTCGGTGGTCACGAATTTCTGATGTAGGTATCCCGCTGTAGAGGCTGGAAGTGATGTGTATTGAGCTGTCTGTTACATGCTGCTCCTTTCCACTTTGAAGAAATACCCAAGGGGAAGTAACTAAAAGTACTCATGGAGATGCTTAGGTTCCTCGAGAAACGCCACTGATCATTCATTGCGTGCCTGTTTGTTTCCACATCCTTCCTCCATCTCCCCTCCTGCCTCCCCTTCTTTTTACTGTGCCAGAGCTCAGAAAAAACTGAGTTTTTTGAGCCTCTAGATGGGAATGTTTAAAATAATTACCATAAGGAACAGCATGTGCCTTTTCATTCAGGCAGTTCTTACGGATGGTGCTTTTTTGTGTTCAAAAGGTGGAAAACCAAATTCCAGTCTTCCTCCCTTCTCATCCCATGTGCCCAGTGTGCATGTTTTTCAGCTGATACAAGGCACAGGTCAGCCACTGCTGCATTCATAAATATTCATGCCTGTATAGATTGGGGGAAAAAGTGACAGGTTAGCATAAATTAAATATTCAGCACAACTCAGCAACATCAGGATTAAAATGGAAATATGCAAGATACAGGAAAACTGTTCCAAGAAAATGTTTGAAAAGAAAATAATTCTCTATTTTTTTGTCAGTGACTATATTAGGAAAAAAATGAAATATTTTTCCCTGTATGAGAAAAGGTAAATTAAAAAATGGTAAAACACAGATTGAACATCAAGAGAATAATTCAAGCCAATAAACTAACATAAGTAGCCAGAACCCAGCAGGAAGATGCTGATGAGAATTGTTGCTCCAGAATTATAGAACAGAAATTATTAAAATGTCATTATTCTGGACGTTATAAGGCTGCAAACCTTGTTTGAGAGCAATGTTCATTTAGATGTTTGCTGCCTGTATTCTCCATTTCTTTAGTCAAGATTCTCTTTCCCTTACTGGAAACATTAATACTTTTAAGATCACTTAATACAAGACTGTAGTAAGTATTTGGACTATTGTAATGCATCGTCAGAGTCCAAAACTGTTTAGGTGTTCATAGTGGCCAATTTTACCAGATGTCAACTCCAGGTCCTTACAGCCTTTGCTTACAGGAGGTGCCCATTTACCCCTGGTAGTATGTTACTTTAGTTCCTGTAAAAACTCCAGAGTTAGCTGATCTGTTCTGATTTTTCGGTTGAGACTCTGTTTTTAGGGACACACACAAACTTCACTGAGTTGATGAAAAGACTTTTCACTTCTGAAAAATAGGCCTGAATGGTGCTGCTTGTAAATGTTGTGTTTAAGCTTATACCAAAGTTGTGTGTTTGAACAGTGCTCTTGTCAGTGTATGGGGTAGGAAGTCAGATTTTCCCTGACTTTATAGCCTATTTCCACTTCAGTACTTGAAATCTTTTTGATATAACCATTATGATAAAACTTTTATTAGCTTTATTTAGACAATCTTTGAAAACCTGTAAACCAGCATGTACTTTGTCCCTGAAGAATTAAGGAATGTCTTCAAGTGAATCTTTTATTCTGAATATATTGATTACTGTTATAAAAACAAATAAAAACCTTCCAAGATGGGAGATGGCTCACAGGAATAAAATTACTTCTGTGTTTGCGTGCACATGCTATTCAACTGCTACAGCTGTCGTGCTATCCCACCTTTTTCTCGATCTAATCTGATCCAGAGCAGCTGATTCCATCAAAAACAGCTGAAATCTGCTGGTTTCATTTGTTCAGTAGAAAATGAGGTTAAATATAATTGTGATTATTGCTACAGATAATTTGTCCTAGCAGCTGTAATTTCTTTCTTTTCTCAGAATTCTAACAGTGAAAGTAAATAGACTTTTTTTCCTGCTTAATGTTTTGGGAAGAATGTAATGCTGAGTTGTTTGCAGGATTGTATTTTAAAGTTGAATTCCCACATCCCCTGCATGTAATTGTTAGTTTAAAAAAGAAAAAGGTGAGAGGAATGACAATCGAGAATTTGAGGGGTATTTGTTCCCTCCTCCCCCAAAAAACCTGCAAAGAACATTGAGCAGCACTTATTTCTTTCAGAGAGCAGTAGGTTCTAATACTAGATTTCAAGGACATAACATCGAAACGGAATATTTATTTAGAAAATGGCATTCTACAACTCTTTCTTAATTTAGACAGCTTTTAAGACAAGAATTGTAACATCCAGTTATTTAAAATACAGTGTTACTGCTATAACTTTAATACAGTTGTATAAGGAAAAAAAACCCAATCAACCAAACCAAAATAAACAACTATTCTCTTTCCAAGACTTATTCCAGGCAGTATCATAAGCTCAAGAGCTAGTAAGGACTGAGATGCTACTTTACCATCTAGATAGTGTATGTTTTCTAAGTTTTGACTAGACAACTTGAAAGGAATGAGAGAAGAATTGTTTCTTTACTTTTCAGGTGGTAATGATTAAATATATGCTTTAAAACAATTTAGCAAAGACGAATTCCAGAAGTATAAAAACCTGTATGTCCTTACTGAGTCAATCCTGGTGTCATCTAATTGTCAAAGTAAAAATACACCTATTCTTCGACTTTTTCACAATTGTTTCAATATGCAGCTGGTGCATGTTAAATAGGTATTTCCCCCAGGTTTTCGTAAAAATTGTTTAGCATACATTGAACACTCTGAGAAACTATCAATCAAAGAGGATGTTAAAAGAAAACAAAAAATTGCTAAGTCAATTATACAAACACCCTAGTGTTCTGGGATGCTGAAATGGGCAAACTCTTTCATCCTAAATCCCATAGTCAGTTTTTCAGGTATTTGCAGCTCTAGATGTGTATCCAGTTTAACAGAAATGCTGATGTTGATATCAGCTGGGATCTCACTTTATTGGTTGCAAGAACTGTGGCCTGTATAAATTTGTTCTTTGTTTCGGCTACATGTTACAGCTCAAGTATCTGCAGTTTCAGATAGTAAGATTATACCTATGAGGAGTGCAAAGAGCTATAAAGGAAAGTGAAAATTCAGTGAGGTTACTTACAAGGGTAAAAGCCGGAGTATTTTGGCTCATCTGTGAAGATGCAAACAAAATGATTAGCACGTCTGACACCTTTAAAGGTTTGTAGAAATACTTCTGTTGTATCTGGGCTTAGGGGTTCCACTCTTAATAAATTGAAGAATTAAAGTGCTAATATACCGAAACTGGCAAGAAAACGTCTGATCAGTGTTGTTTCAGCTAAAAAAATTATGGCAGAGATGAGCAGGAGCACATTTTTGGTCTCTTTTCCACGATGAAAATAAATAAAAAAAATATTTAATACATTAAAAAGTTTTGAAAATTAGTCCCAGTTTAGTGGTAGTAACCTATAATGTAATTTGTGATACCAGTTATACAGTTGAAAAAAAAAAAAAAAAGTGGTTTGTAATTTCTTATTCAGCTATGAAGTAAATGGCTAACTTTAGCTAAGTAATGGTAAAGAACAGCTATTCCAAGCTTAAATCACACTAACCAGTATGCCATCCTCTCTTTTCCTATAAGCTTAGAGGAAGTTGTTAGGAAGCAGAAAAGTTGTCAAGTTCATCATTCCTGTGAGACAGATCTAGAAATAACTTGACTTACAGCAAAAATCACACCACGAGACCACTGTATCTGTTGAATCAGTGATTATTAATATCCAGGGCGGCTAAGAATTTGTTTCTAAGCTTGTCTTTTGAGGACAAATTGCCATACTTGGCTAGGGAACCGTGCTGGGAGCTGGAAGATGGAAGAATGTGAAAAATATCCTTCAGTGGGTAACTGGTTATAACTTTTGATTTTTCTGAGGTCAGATACATTGTTTGTGTCAAAAGGAACTTCAGGAGGAAAAGACATGTTAAGATTTTCAATTCAGAACCCTCATCATCTTAATTTGTACTGATTTGTTTTGACATATTCTTGCACTGTTTGAATCAAATTAAACAACTCGCTGTAAAGAAAGAGAGCAGCTTTTCAATCAGTTTTCGATTAGGAAAAAGTTTTAAACTGATTAATCCAGAATGACTTTTTTTTTTTTTTCCTGAGAATTAAAAAAAAATACATAGTATTCTTGTAAGCATCCTTTCAGCCGTTAGATTTTCTTATAGAAGTCTGGCTGGATTCTAGTCAGAGGGCTGGATTATCTAAAGGGTACTTTGGGTCAGGGTCTTGCACAGACGTTTGTGCGTACTGAATGTGCTCTTTGAACACTCTCCCTGTTTTTTTTTTTTTTTTTGCTTGACGATTAAATTTGTCACTTGTATATACAGATAACAGCCCTGAAATGTTCTAAAAAACAATTTGGCACATAACCCCGAGAGTTTGTGCTTTGAAGTGTTTCCTTTTTAAGCTGAGACGCTCAGGAGGTGTTGGGGGGTAGGTGTTTCATGGTTTGTAACGCAGCTCTTTCCCTCATTCATCGGTGCTGGGTGCCTACCTGGCCACGCAGAAGGAACCCTTTAGAGAAAGGAGGTGAAGAGCATGAGCAGGTCAGGTTTTGCCAAGAGCAGATTAGTCACGTTACAATTTCTGGAAGTGCTGTGCCTCCTGTGAGCCTCTTGGTATCTCTCATCTTCACGAGCCAGCTGTTGGAAAGCCCGGTGGCTCCAGAGGCTGGACGGTGCCTTGGTCCGGTGCTGGTCCAGCCAGAGATGCTGCGCTCGCTTGTCTCCTGCTGACACCGCGCGGGTACACACAGTGGGGTTTGGCCTCAGAGACGTAAAGGCGTACATAAATTTTTTTCCCCACAGTATTCTTTCTGCTAAATATTGTTTTCAAATATAATTTTTAGTTAGGATGAGACTATTCTGAATTAATTCCCTGCAAAAAGGCAAATGCTTTTCTTCTCTGTGGGCTACAGTAAACATGAGGTTCATACCGCATTGAGTTTTACCTTCTTCTCTGTTAACTTCTAATTAATTAAAGTTTTAATTAGACATCATCAACATCTTGATACTTAATTCTGAATCAGTCTTTATATAGTGGGATTTCTCACAGCCTTGAATAGTTAATAGTGGCTTCAGTGGGACTGCAGCCCTGCTACGGAGAGCAGAATCTTGAAAATAATTTTGGCAAACTTTTCCAAAGAAAATGTATGCTATAACTCTTTGCCAAGCCTTCTATCGATTTTTCAAATGGAGTTACACAGAAATGAACACAAGCAATAGTTAGTAGGATAGATGTGGCTGCCTAGATTCTTTCTGTTTCATGTATACCCCTTATGATTTTTTGATTTATGCATAATTCAGTGCATGTCTTATATGGAGTCCCAATAAAGTATTTTAACAAAACCAGTCAGAAAATAATTTTTGCCTGACAGTTTTGCCGAAGGAAAAACCTATTTCCCCCCACATTTCTGAAGCGATATTTCAAAATAATGCTTGATATAAAAGGTAACTTCAAGTTGAAGCATTTATTTGAAATGGGGAAAAAAAAGAAGGTGAAAACAAATGTCAGAACATTGTTGAGACATTCTATTGATGTATGCAATGACATGGGAAAGTGAGTAATTCATAATTGCACTGTCTACCCTTTACTAAGAATTAGTGCTCTTCATAACTATTCTCCAAACAAACATTCTGTGGTGTCTTTATTGTGACAGACACACTTATGTAAGCAAAAATATTTTAGCAAATATCTAATATTTGCAGAACAGCACACATTTAAATTACGCTAACCAGTAATAACTTGTGTAAAGGTACTCATTGATAGTTTATTTTATGTGGCAAGCTGCTGCTCTTTAATGTTATTAGACAAAATTTCTTGTAGTATTGTACGTTTTTACTGAGTATCTGTCAAAAGAATTGATTTTGCTTGAGGCGGAGGACCTGTTTCTCAGTATAGAACCAAAAGGGGATTTTATTATCTGACATTGCTTTTGCACTAAGCTGACATCAAAGTCTCGGGCTTGGAGGTCCTGTATGGAATAGACCCTTTAAGCACCGTACTGTAGTACGCACGCCCTGCTTTGTTCTCTCACTTCAATGAGATGTCACATCTTGAAAACCAAATAATATATCCCCGCTCCTTCTCTTTTTGGTGATGATAATCGATTTGGAGTAGGTCAGCATTCTTATTTTGGAGGACAGCTTTAACCTTAACATAGGGATGGCTGGCAGGTAGGCTGTGGTTAAAGAAGTCTTAAATATAAAAGAGATGCCTTAGAAATATACTATGACTTAAATTCACCCTGTTTTTGACAATTTATAAATTGCTTTTAGCCGTACATGTTGTGCATCATACAGAGTAGTGTTCGAGGTGGAAGAGCCTCACTTTTCCTGTCCCTTCTCTGTGCAAGTACTGTGTTTAACCTGTCATTTCAGGAAACAGGTCATTCAGAAAAGGAAGGTGAGCCCGCAATGAAGTACGAAGGAACATGCTGCCGAGCAGCCTCGAGGCGTACCTCTGTGTCGCTGAAAAATGGTGAAGCAAAAGCTGCCTGGGAAAAAACATGTGGCAGCTTGGTATCATGTTCCTTGCATTGAGATTATAGCAACAGCTTTGCGTCCAAAAGTACTGCAGAAAACTTAGTTTGCAATTGTCGTATCTCAGGCATCTGAGAAGGTAAAGATTGTTTCAAAATAATGAAAAGTTATTGAAGTTGCGGTATTGGAAAGCAGAAAGGATCTGTTACAAGGGTTATAAGGTTTCATAAGAAATAGCAGGTGAAGGTAGGGAAGATTTTCCCTGGATGTCTTCCAAGAATGTGTCAGTCACTCCACAAATGAAAGGGAAGTAAGCACTGTAGTTAGTGAATGGGAATTGGTGGGGTTTTTCTTTTCTTTTTTTTTTTTTTTTTTCTTTCTATTTACCTATCATAGTAAGGTAGAATTTAGCCAACAACTGCATGAACTGTCGTTGTATCAGTATCACAAACCGAAATCAGAGAGCTGCTAACCCGGCTAGGTACTGTGCTAGCTCCCAGCATGGGAGAAGGAAAGTTTCTGCAGCTGGTCAGCAAGTAGCCAGCTTCACTGACCAGGTAGCCGGTCAGCAGAGCTGGAAGGGAAGATGCTATCTAGACAGGGGCTTTCGGTAAATTCCTAAATAGCCACAGCATTTCAGCCTAGGATTAGAGGGCTATTTTCCTCTGGGTGGGACTGAGGGTTCTTTCAAACCAGGAGTCAGGAAACCGAGCAGAGGAGTCCAAACCAGAAAGCAGCCAGAAACCCCCACAGCCAAGCGCTAGCCATTCTGCTAGATACAAGTTACCTACACAAGTGAGAGAGAAAGAAGAGAAAAACCCAGCTGGGTATTTACAATTCCGAGCAAGTAACAAGGTGAAGCTCCGTAAGTTGGCAGCTAGTAATACACCGATGGGAGAGGCAGAAGGAAGGAGAGTGAGTGAGAGGTAAAATAAATTTCTAATTTCAGCAAAGTATATGCAGAATTAATGTCCTGCATTTAATTGGAGGCTGCGGTTGATTTTGCATATGTTTTCAAACTTTTTTAATATGGAAAAAAATATTAATTCAAATATTTGCACATTAGGGTTTTGTATATTGGTAATTGATTGCGGGTTTTTATCAAGCTTTTCTTCATATGTCTTCAGATCACTGATCCTCCCCCCCCCCGGATTCTGTGCTGGGTCTATTTTAGCATTTCTCTCTAATCTGTGGTTACTTATTTTGCTCTTTTTTGTGACTACGTTCTTTTTTTCCCCCCATACCTAATAAAAGGTAGCTCAGTTTTTAAGTCTGTCATGTTGCTTTCAGATGCGCTTGAGTTGAGATGTTCCACAGAACATTCATTTCTTAAATTAAGTTATTTTTGCCTTTTCCTGTACCTTGTTTCTGTATTTTGCGACCTTGAATTTAGAGCTTTAAGGGATAAAGATTGGGAAAATCTAGCATATAATGAAACTTATGCTAAAGAAATAAGGCTTGAACCCGGCAACGGTGATCACTGTGTTCTGGTTTACAATGGCTCTTTCTTGCAATCCCTAGCGGATTCCTGTGTTTGCTTTTGAGTGGGAATGGTTAATGGGGAAAGAGGGAAAATAGCATATTTCTGACTTTTCTGCAGAATTAGTCTTTGGTAACTCTTGCTGCACTGTGAAAGAAAGGGGAGGAAAACGCTGAAATCCAGCACAACAATTGAGTCCTCTGCAGCCCTTTCTTTTCCCAAGCAGTCATTGGGAAATATAATTTGTTTTCTTCCTTAGACATTATATAATGTTTTAATGCAAAGCTGCTTTTGCTTCAGATAATACATTTTGTTTTCCTTTTGGCGATTCTTGTTTCTCTTGGGTTTATTTCATGACTTACATCTATGTAAAGGCTTTATTCCTACTTGGGAGCCGACTGAGCTTCTGTGGAACCAACTTGTTCCTAAATTCTGCAATTTAGGCGTTGCCAAGAAATTTC
The DNA here is from genome assembly GCA_035590215.1 of Microhierax caerulescens. Taxonomy (NCBI): domain Eukaryota; kingdom Metazoa; phylum Chordata; class Aves; order Falconiformes; family Falconidae; genus Microhierax; species Microhierax caerulescens. The sequence goes on along the minus strand of JAVJGJ010000032.1, from coordinate 31,077,636 downwards.
TATGAGTCTTTGCCATAGGAAGTTAAAAACAAAACAAAAGAAAAATCCCCCTCTTCCTCCCCCCCAAAAAAAAAACCCAAAAACCCAAACAACCCACCCAAC
>JAVJGJ010000032.1:31052724-31070505 GCA_035590215.1 Microhierax caerulescens | reverse complement strand
GCTGCGCCAGCTACCAGGAAGAAAATTATCTCTTATCCCAGCCAAAACCAGGACAAATAGAATAATTCTGCCGTAGCTTATGATGAAATTTGCTAGGTGGATAATGATATAATTTGAAGGAACACAGTTCTTACAGTAAAAAAAAAGTCAATCTATCAATCACCTCTTTAATGTTCTGTTATCTTTAAACACTGTTTATTAATAGCAGCTATCACTGGTGGGGTATTGTGTGTACGCCAGTGTTTTGATTTCTACCAGCAGCAGAGCTCTGCAGTGCATCCCCCGTCTCTCCTACTTACGGTGCGTCACTTCAGTCTGCAGAGTGGGTTTTGTCTGTGTTCAAACTCTGCTTCAGAGGAAATTAATCTAGGAGCTTTACCATAAGCTATTCATTAAGCGCTTTCTAACCTCTAATGGCGATGTAAGGTCTAAACCAGTGACTGGTCCCCAGAACGTCTTCAGACTATATTGTATACGTGGAACGCTGGATCTGGGGTCAGACATGATCTGCACCTGAATGGTATAGAATCTGTAGATGAAGAAGTCTCAGCACAAAGTGCTTTAATCTGCTGAGCTGTTGCTTTTTCTCCGGATTGCTTTCTGATGGAGGCTTAAGGTTAGGAACAGAGAAGAAGGTTTTAGCTTCTGTCACCATGCTTTCATATTTAGCCCTTCAGTGGTATTTTAGCTTGAGAGTTTCATTTACTGAATAACTAAAAACATTGACAAAACCCTTGTGCACACCTTTGTTGTTGGAGAGCTTCTTCTAAGCAGTCCTCGTATCCTGGACAGCACAGAAATAGCAACAATTTCAGAATATACTAATAAAGACTAGAACCCTGGGAAATGGTTATATCACGACAGGCTTCTCTGGACAGATTAAATATGTGATTTGAAGCAAGAATATTTCCTGCAGAAATATTCTTTAAGCTAGTTGTGTCTTTCATTTTTATGAGAGAAGTCTTCAGTCAGGGGAAAATCTGTAAGCAGGTTTATTTTTTGTCCAGTTGGAGCGGCTCAAAGATTGTCCTGTTTTGATCTGTATTATACTACTTTCCCTATTTTATAGCTTTATGAATACCATGGATGCTGCTGTTCTTCAGCCCCAAGGACAAACTGAAAAGATGTGAAAACATGAAGTATCTGACCTTGGTACATTTTCTGTACGTGAACAAGACAGTGACAAGGGGTTTAGAGGAAGAAGAAATCTAATACCTCGCTAGGTAGCGGAATGGCTGTGCAAAGAGGGGTTTTAAGCAATCAAGGCCATGCGAGCTAATTTGCAACTGATAGTATAAATTATGTGCAGATCTTTCAGATTGTTTGAATTAACTCTAGGGATATTTTTAGAGCAACTTTGTTTGGTTTAATGAAAACTATTATTAAATAATTAGTCAATGAAAATAGTTATTTAATTGTGTGTGTATGTAAATTACCATATTCATATGCCATCATTACTATCCTTTAAATAATATGCCTATTCAGGATTATATCTGTTTGGTTAAAATGGTCAAGTTCCTGTTAGTAACGTCTCTGCTTTGCTTGCAGGTTGTATATAAAAATAACGATGTCAGGTTGGAGTTATCGCGACTTGCCAAGCAAGGAGATCCTAAAATGAAGATTCATGGGGTTGTAGCATTTAAATGTGAGAATGTTGCAACCTTAGATCCAATCACATTTGAAACACCAGAGTCTTTCATCTCTTTGCCAAAGTGGAATGCCAAGAAAACGGGCTCGATATCATTTGACTTTCGTACAACGGAGCCAAATGGTCTGATTCTTTTCAGTCATGGAAAACCAAGGCACCAAAAAGATGCCAAACACCCACAGATGGTGAAGGTTGACTTTTTTGCCATTGAGATGCTTGATGGCCACCTCTACCTGCTATTAGACATGGGATCAGGTACTATAAAAATAAAAGCCTTGCAGAAGAAAGTGAATGATGGTGAATGGTACCACGTTGATTTTCAACGGGATGGACGATAAGGTAAGCCACTTTTTTTTTTTTTTTTTTTTTTTTTTATTATTCAGTATGTTTTTTCATGTTATACCTGAGACGATAATGGGTATATATTATGTTGCCACAATTAGAGCTGCGCTTCATCTGACAAATAGAGGAAATATAACAAGTTGTTGCTGTCAGGTACCAGAATGCAATGGTTTGCAGAGTAAAAAATCTTATAGTAACATTTATTGGATAATCAGGTACTTAATCTTCCAAGTAAGTGTGCTGTGTGCTTCAAAACCAAACTGTAATCTCCCTCTGTGCTTGCTTACACCAAATAGCTGAAGTGGCAAGTTTCAGGAATAAAAATAAAGCAAAAAAGAATTACTGAAAGTAATCTCCAACATAGGGAATAGTTGGCCCAGGGAAACAGCACAGACCTTCCAATCCTGTCAGCAGATCTCAGCATTATTAAACGATATGCTAATGAATGGCTAACAACATGTATTGGCAGAAATGGATATGTGACTTGCTGTATTCTGTCAGTAAGATTCATGTTCTGCAGTAGTTTACTCAACAAATTATCTCACCGACAAGGGTAAAAATAAAGAATCCATAATCTCTTCCTACTGCTACTGAAATCTGTTATCGCATAAAATGCATTTAACTAGTAAAATTGTCCTTGTGTTTCTGCTGCATCTGATCTTGAGTATATATGTTGACTTCAGCAAATAATCAATATCCACTAGTTGAAGGACAAATCTATTCTACGGTATCTTTCTTGTAGTTCATGCCAGGATTTCGGAGGGGGGCAGGGAAGTGTACTATGTCTGTAAATTCAGTCCATCAAAGAATTTTCCAGTTAATATCAGTAGCCAATCTGAATTTTATGTACGCTCTGAGACGGAGTGTTGGAAACCCAAACCTCCTCTTCTTTTTGGATTTTGTGAAGTTTTCTCCACTTCCTCCCTTGTGACTCCTTTTTCATGACTCATGTTTATAATTTCTTTCTGAAACTTCACCCTCAAAAAGTTATTGTTTTAGGACTTTTTTACTACCCACAAATCAGATTTCGGATCATGCAAATCTTGAGTGCAGGTTTATACTGAAGATTTCAGTCAAATCCATGCTGAAAGTCAGACCAAATTCAATTGATCATTTTGTCCTAGGATTATGGAAAATAACGATTTGATTCCTGTGCTTTGTGGCCTCAAATTCTCATTGTAGAGAGTTTGATTTTCTGATTATAGTATGTCAGTTGCTTATTTATATTTCTTGAGGTTAAAAAAGACCAAACAAACAAAACAAAAAAAAAGCCCCAAACAAAACACACAACTTCTCAAAATCCTCAATTGTGATTGAATATCCAGCAGTTACAGTATTTATACTACAATCTGTCTTCATTTCAGGCTTCCTTCTTAAGTGGTGTTTCAGTGATTCATACGAGGCAGTAATTTCTGCAGTAAGCGTGCCTGTGGGACTCCACTGAAAGCAAAGTTTATTCTTACATCCAAAGTCAACACTACTATAAAGAAAAGAAATAAATGCATAGCAAATGTTTACATTTGAAGATACATTCTGCACTTTCATTACTTCACAAATACTGTAGCTCACAAGTGCCATTAAGAGAATTTAGGATATATTTTATTTAATTCTTATAACTGTTGATGGACATCAGCAAGAAGGTAGGCTAATTTTAGGAAGCAATGCACATCTGGTGATCAGAACTGCATATTATTTTAAAGTGGAATTATAAATAGTCAATTATATATGTAACAGAAATATTAATGCAGCTGATGAATCTACTTATGATAAAGACAGGTGAACCTTATTTACCCTGTCACTCTTAAAGACTGACTGTAGCACCTATTTGCGTTAAAACATTGAACTATTACCAGAAAGAGTTAATAAAGTATGTAGGCACATGGATTGAAAAACTGAATTTGTAACTGAAATATGAACCACACATCCAAGATTCTCTGTGATTTTAATACACACAATAATAGTTTATAGTAGGAGAAAGACCAATAACAGTGGCAATGCTGGTATTTTGCTTAATGATTATATTGACTGAGTAGTATCTTAGACCATCATATTTAACCAGGTAAAATGACTACCTAGCAATTAATATACACAATGAACTGTATGTTTCTATTTTCTCCAGACTGGAATGGGAAGTACCAATGTGTTATGTTTAGATTATTTCTTCATGACTTATGTATGTTTGTCTATTACGCTTTTTTCGATGAATAAAAAAAATCCACTTTACTATCCTAGGAAGATTTTTCATTTATTTTCTCCAGCCAAAACCAAATATCAAAGTACTGGAAATCATGTGAATATGATTGCTTTTCACTTGCTTACCTTCAGAGTTTTTGTATAAGTGAATGAATATACCCTATATATTTGGGGGGGGAAAAAAAAAAGGAAAAGAAAAAGGTTTTTCTGTTGCTGCTGACAAAATACCTTCTAACCTATCAAGTATAAAGGAAGAGATTCTCCTGTTAATGACTAAGTAGCTTAAATAACCTGGAATTTATTTTTCTTTTTAGTGAAGTTTGGTGTCTTGCAACCTTTTACTCCTATCTTCAAATCCAATGCAGAGTGGTTGCCTCAGATAATAGAAAGCTGTGACATTTCTCAAGGAGCTTTGCTAATTTCCTTGACTTTTGTATTAGCTGGATCAGCAAATACTCGTTTTATTTTTCATTCTTTGCTCTCATCCACACTGTCACAGAGAGCATCCACTCTAAACTACTGACTTTGCCATTGCCCGTCTGGGACTGCAGAGGGGGAGATGTAAGAATTGAGAGCTCATTTTAAGACTGTACTTATCAAGGCCCTAATCACTAGTAATTTTGCTGATCTCCTCAGTTTTTAGGAAATAGAAGGAAGGGGGAAGAGATGGTTGCCTGTAATTTCCTTTGGCTGAAGGAACTTTTGACCTATTGCTCTTATAGAAGTTTTTCACCCTAGAATCCCATCCTGCTGCCTGTAAGACCTGCTCTCAGCGCTTCTTTACCTAAAAAGCAGATCTTTGATGAGAAGGAACTCCTGAGATCCTGTTTCCCAGTGTAAAGTAAAGAAAGATTTCATACCTTCTCCATTGGTCCACCTATCCTGCTAGGCATGCAGCAGAGGAAAGGGAACACATGTTCTCCAGCAGTCTGTCCTTTTTGCAGATGTCCAGCAGAGGATACAACCTGGTACCAACTGCTGTGTCCTGTCACGTCAGCTGAGCTCCCTTCCAGTGCTCGTGGCTATTCTGAGTTCCTGCAAAGGGCAGCAGCTTCGCAGCTGCTTCACATGTGCCCCTGGGCTTGGCCATGGGCTGTGTGCTGTGGGCACGGTCCTCAGCACGGCTGTTATACCACGCTTTAGCACGCCCGATGTAAAGAATACCCTACGCTGATTTTTTGCCCGTTCTTAATAAGCAGCTGTGTGCCACATGCACAAAAACCACCTAAAGAGCCCACATAAGGTAAGCGTGGAGATCAGCACAGTTGTAGGTGCTGTAGTTGCTGTCTTCTGTAACTAGATCTAAACTAAATCTGTAAGATTTAACTGATCAGAATTCAGACAAGGTTTAGAAATGTGTTTTAGTTTCTTATACATAGACTTACGAAAAAGTAAATTGCTGAGATAATTAATATGATTGGAGAGGCTCATTAACTCATACCTAGGGGAAATGTTTGTCGGTTGTGCTCTTAACAGTACTGCCGACTCTGCAGTAAAAGATCTAGAGGAAAAAAAAAAAAAAAGTCCAAACTAAGAAAATAAACAACAACCACCGTGAAGCAGCTGAAAGGTGTTTGCTCACAGTTTTTCTTGTAACTCAGTAGAGTTAGGTTTAATAACTGTTTTCTGAGACTTGAGTGTTGTTTAAAAACTTGTTAAACTGTTTACCATACTCAAGGATAACCTTACAAGTGTTCCTTGACTAAAATGCCGTTCATCCTTTGGAAAACATCATTAGAGAGATGGAGAGGAAGAAGAAACTTACTCTTATTGTCAACCTCCAATTACGTACCACAGTGTAAAACAGAATTGTATCAGAATGTGTTCATAAGTAGGTTGCATTTAAGGGCTAAGAAGTCACTGAAATTTTGAACTAGTTAGAGTTTCAGCATGAACACTAGAAATTATCTCAAGAGTATGTAATTAGAGCGTAACTATAATCAGTATCTCGCTGTAAGTAGTTCTTTGAAGATACCCATTACATGCATTGTTGTTGCAGATTCTTTTTTTCACATGTACGCTTCTATAGACTCCTTCCCCCTCTTCCCAGCCTTTTAAGAACTGCCAGATTTACATGTTCCTATTCCAACAGATGTTAATAATTTACATATTTGAGATAATGGGTTTATCTTGCATTTTAGGGACAATTCATCCAGTGATTCTGTTACTGTTTTTCATTTATTCATGAGCTCATAGAAAAACTGAGATGGGTGACCTTGACAGGTCCTCTATTTTACCTCACCAAAAAAAGTAGCAGTAATGTACTTGTCAGTCTCGACAGATGTGTGTCAACTTAACCCAGCAGTGGACACTGTGCCACCTCTCAATGAAATCATTCATAAACTGAATATTTTTGCATGCTAAACAAACCATTTGGTCTGTAATTTCCGTTTTCACAGCAGGCACAACAATTTTTTCCAGTGTCATAGCCTCGTGCTTTTTGTGATTTGATTGCTGTTATCTCAGTCTTCGCTTTTCTTCGTACACTAGGAAACCCCAGCTGCTTCCTATCCTCGTATGCCACGTTCTGTAGCTATTGACCACCTTTTTAATTGCCATTATCTGCAGTCTTCTCAGCTGATCTGCATCTTTCTTACAGTTTAAGGTAAACCTTACCAATGCTCAGTAAAGTGGTACAATAGGCTTCTCTGTACCCGGCACTGTATTTCCCGTTTTGCTCATATGTATGCTATTGCTGACTTACTGTTGAGTCTTCCTTTTGAAGAACTGCCCCTAATCAGTTATCCTTTAAGTCAGTAATTCTTGCCAAAAAAATCATTATTTCATTAGTTTTTCTCACTGGTCCTTCAATATATAAAGACGTTTCTGAATGTTTAAACTGGACTCTGGTGACATGCTGTAGAATCAGAGCACCTGTAGGTCATTATAAGATCCATAAATGTACACCCAGTTTCTGGAGATAAGAAATGCTACCTGTTTTAGAGCCTGAAGCTAGTTCATGAATTCCCAGACTAAATAAATCACCCCCCATCTTCTTGCCTTTCAGTCAGCCCCTTTTTCTTCTTTCAGTTGGACAAACCAAATGCTATCAGCTTTTTCCCCATTTCTTTCTTTTTTTTTTTTTCTTGTCGAAGTACGGACAGTATTTCCTACTTCAAGTATTAAAAAACTTTGCAAGCAAGCTGCTTGTTTCCTGGCAGACATTACTGCCTCAGTATTGCTCTTTCCAAAGAAATAGTTTAACTACTAACCTGGTCATGGGCGCTGTTATGCTAGGTACTGTGCAAAGATATAACTGAAAGGATGAGAAGCCAATGCTCTTCTGAATCTGCAGTTTCCTCCTCATATTCTGTTATGTTTAGGTTATTCTGTAAAACAAGATGTGTCCCATTCTTTTCCCTCTTATCCAACTTGACAATACTGGTGTGAGAAGGGTTGATGTTACAGTATCTTTACAGGGTAAATTAACTTTTTCCTGTGCTGACCACATATGACGTTTGTATGCTCCCTTAGCTTCCCTTCTTCCTGCCTCCCTGGAAAGTGATGGAAGTAGAAACATCCAAATGGATTAGAGAACACTGGTGGTTTGACAGGACGATTCCTTTTAATCTGCCTGTAATTCCCAGAGAAAGTAGGATTGAAATCCAGCAAAGGGGGTGTGCGTTACTGCCCTTCCATTCTGTGGCAGCATCTGCCATTGTCATGAGGTCCAACCTGGGATGGTTTCAGTAGAACTTGAAAAATTTCCCTCAATAAAGATGACAGGCTTAAAAAAACAACACAAACAAAAGCAACACAAACCAAAACAAACAAAAAAACCCCCAAACCCAGAAAACAAAAATCCCAGCTAGAAACAGCACGTTCTACCTCTGTGTCACAGCCCTGGATGCACCGTGATCCAAAGGTGTTTGTAGACCCATTTTATATTTTCTGTAGACCCATGTTGTATGAACTCGTGTTTTGGATTTTATTTTAGGATGTTTAAAAGAACCTGTAATTTTTCATGTACTTTTGGAAGTCTTCTTCCATTCCCCCTTGTTTTTCTTGAATTTTTTTTTCACCTGCAAAGCAGTTAGTGAGTAAAGTCTGCATTACCTGTCTGAGGTACGTGAACGGTACTTTGAATCCCGACAGCAGTGATGGTTTGTGGCTGCCTGGACATGCTGTTAGAAGTTCAGCCAGAAACTATGATAACTTATAAGTGATAGCACGAACTCGTGGTGCCCAGGCAGGGTTTTTTCCCCTGTTAGCTAGACTAAAGCCTATTTGTATTATAGCTGTAGTTCTTGTTCTGCACAGTGTGCTATATGGTGTTTTGGTAATCAAAAAAGCTCCTACATAACAGCTGAGCCTGGTGACTTGTTAAAGCTTTGAGTCTTCTGCGGGTGCTATTTGACTTAGTGTAGCTCTCGACAAAAAGGATTAAATAAAGGTAACTTACAGCTGTTTGATTAAGGGTAATTCACACACTATGTAGGTCAGCTGAAGTGTCGTGCCTATGTCCAGCAGCAAATTGGAGATAGTCCAGCTGGGTAATAGGGGTTCCATGGCCTTCCAAAACCTGAAAAAGATACACAGAAGAGTAGTTGCCTGTTGTGCTTTTCTACCCATAGTCATTACACCCTGTGATTACACCGAGGTTTCAGAGGGCTTCTCCCAAGGAGTATTCTATGTGGTGTCATTTCTTGGGGAGGGAAAAGGTTCATTTCTTTAAGAAGCTGTTGATATCTATTCAAAATAATACTTAAGCTCTCCGGGGTAATCCTTTATGACATACATAAGTTGTTGTGCTTCAGTCTATCACCCAACTGTAATTCATAGTCACCAGAACGTAGTGGTGACAATCTCCTTGATCATCCACCTTTCTCGTCCTGCTATGCTTGCAAAACTTACTTTTTGAACCACCATGTTAATGTCACAGCTATACTGGCTGACATTTACCTTCCTATGCATTAAGAGCCATCAAGACTTAGTGGATTGTTATTTTTATTTTCATAGAAATGGAGCCCCTTTTGTCTTCCAGCATCACGAATACTTTGAAAACACAAATGTCTTTTGTCCAGCAAAAACCAGTACTGTGGAAATGCGTGAGTTGGAGGTTGGAGGCTGCAGCTGAGTTAACTTGTGTGGGTGCAAGTGCTGACTGAACATAGGTTTAAAACGTTTGGTCCTAAATTAGCCTGTACAGCAGCAGGTGGGAGCAAACAACAATAGCAATAAGAAATACTGTGAGCACAAGTGTGACTTAAATTTACATCATCTCTAATTATTTTTTTTTTAAAGCAGAAATGATTTATTGCCTTTAAGCAGTCCTTCTTGATACTTAGGATGCTCTCAGAAAAGCTAGTTATGTTGGTTTAACAGGTCATTCATGGGGGTACTTGTTTGATACAGCTTATTGATAAAATCAGACCTCAAAATGTTTATGCTTGTATGCCTAAAATCAAATTTATAGCAAGCGTTCCATACAAGTGCCAAGTTTTGCTTCAAGAATCTGAGCAGCAAAACAAATATTTAGAGTTATCGGAGTGTTATAGTCTTAAAATTAAGAAGGTGGATGTTGGAAGAGAAAGGATCCTGGTTCGACATTCCTATTTCTTATGGTTCAGACTGGAAGTTCGCTTTATACCTCTCTGATTCAACTGACACGGGAAATGCTTCTGATAATACAAAAAAGGGAAAACTGACCAAGTCCTCAAACATTCTTTCGACATGTTCATAAAGATGCACAAAGGCTATGGGAGCCTTTGTTTTATCTTTTTTTATCTCTTCTGTTAGTAGAGAGACTGTTTGTGGTAGCAGTAGTACCCAGCCCTTCTGAAATCCATATGTCTCAAGTCTCACATGGGAGTTGGATCTCTGGAGACCTCTGCCCCAAAAAGCTTTTATTAAAGGTCCAAACTGTTTAGCTATTCATTCTGTCCACGTTGTTGAAGTTAACCTATCGAACCAACAAAGAACAAACAAAACATGTAGCTCCCACAGGACTCTTCTTCACTGCTAAATCAGAAACCTAAATTTTACGATGTATCCAGGTAACAGAATAATCTTTTTCTGACCTGCCTCTGTGTGCTTAAAATGCATTTTAGTACTTATGCTATAAAAGTTCTGAATTTATTATTTACATGCACCACTCCCACCGCAGTGGAAGTATTTTTGATAATCAGTGTTATATTCTGGAATCTATGTCATGCTGACAGTGGAAACAGCAAATCATGTTAGTTTTATGTATAAATATTTTGTGGTAAATGTGGTTCTTCAATGTCTTTTCACCATTAATACACTTTTGATATTGTGTCCATTGGATAAAAGTGTTGCATAATGTGGCTGGTACGTTCTAATAATCTGGTGACCTATATAATGGTTTGATTTATATTTTGCTTGCTTTTGCACCCATATAGAATGGTAAGGAGTCACTTCTATGAAGATCTACATGAAGATTCTTTTCTAAAATGATTTTGCTTAGTAAATAAAATTTAATTTGGCTAACATAAGTATGCTTTGTGATGCCATGTACTAAATCTGGTTTTCTGCCTATTCCAATTGTTAAAATTGGATACCTCATTACTTTTAAAAGTACAGTGAAGAGGATTTTTATAGTTGGTCAGTTTCTTTGTTCGAACACTGTAGAAGCAGAACTTTATTTTAAGCTTAATTTTGTTTGTTTACTTTTTAAACTTAAATCGAAAAGATACTTCTAATTTCCTGAGGTTCTATATACATCCTTTCTCCCTCTCTTTGTAACACGCACACATTTCGAGGTAAGTGTCAGAGGCATTGATTTTCCCTCTAGGAGCACATCACTATCTTCTTAATGATTGCCTGTCTGGCAGCTGATGAGAGTATTCTCCTTCTGCACTTAAAGAAAAAAGTCTTATCCAAAGCCCACTGAAAGTGGTGAGTCTCTTAAAATACCGAGTCTTTGGATCCAAACCAGAGACACAGATTTGCCTGCCAGGTTGCAACCTATCGATGCAACCTCAGTCTTAAGGCTTTGAAGCACGCGTGGGGTAGTGAAGACACTTTTCTGTTGCACAAGCAGGATATTTATGAAAATAACCCTGAAATGCATTCCCCATACCCCTACAAGATTCGTAAGGTGGTTTTGACTTTTTATTTTGTAACCTTGCATTGCTGTGCATAAATGTTTTTACGTTATTCACTTCCTGACAGTATTTGTCCTACATTGTAATTGAAATAAGAACCGTATCTATTATTGTATAGCTGAGCGAGTAGAATACCTATGTTTTATTTACAGATATTTGCCAGGAGCTAATGTGGCATGTACATTAATGAGTAAAACAGCACTACCAAAATCTTTTAAATATCTTCAAGATCATGCATTTTGCTGTCTTTTCTTCTCAGGGACCATATCTGTGAACACATTACGTACACCATATACTGCACCAGGGGAAAGTGAAATCCTCGACTTGGATGATGACTTGTATCTTGGAGGCTTACCAGAAAATAAAGCAGGCCTCGTCTTCCCAACAGAGGTGTGGACAGCGCTTCTCAATTATGGATACGTCGGCTGCATTAGAGATTTATTTATTGATGGTCAAAGCAAAGATATTCGACAGATGGCTGAAATTCAAAGCACAGCTGGAGTAAAGCCCTCATGCTCAAGAGAAACTGCAAAACCTTGCCTTAGCAACCCCTGTAAAAACAATGGTGTGTGCAGGGATGGGTGGAACAGATATGTTTGTGACTGCTCTGGTACAGGGTACCTTGGCAGATCGTGCGAAAGAGGTAGGTTCTATGAGATGGCTGCATTTCTACTTTATAGAATCCTGCACAATGACTAAAAATGGTAAAATATCATTAACTCTTCTGAGGGAGAAAAAAGTATCTTTGATTTCACTTGATGTCAAATGGAGCCCTGGTCCAGACTGAAAGAAATAACTCTAGAGGAAAGATCTTAGGGGATTTGCTAAGATACATAAAGAAGTATTAGTTGGCTATGATAGTCAGCATTTTGAAATGTTTCTTAGAAAATTCCTCCTTTTGTGTCTCATCGTACATTGCTGAGTTCCGAAAAGCTTTGTGGAAGGAATTTTAATCATTATTGCATTACTAAACGGTCACATTTCAATTCCAAGCTGAGGTCTTGTTCTCTGCCTATTTATGTCAATAGCACTGTGTAATTAAATTTACTTTTGAACTCCACAGTGTCATTTAAATCCATGGCCAGAACTTCAGCCACGAGTCGAAGCAAAAGAATCAGTGTAGGAACCTATATATCTTAATTATCTTTTTTTAAAGATTGTAGTAACCAAGGAAACAGTTTCTATGTACCTTAATTCCCTGGGTATTCCTCTTGCCTATAAAAGGTAAGTTTAAAGTTGACAACCTCCACTTTTTAACTGAAAAGGTGGATAGTGGCAAGGAAGATAGATGCTGAGGTTAGTTTATAAGAAGAAATATAGGCTAACAGAGTATGCTAATAAATTTTAATGAAAATTTTATGAAAACAATAAAAAAGCTTAGTATTTTAGGTGGTTTTTTTTTGTTTTTTTTGTTTTTTTTTTTTTTTATCTCGCAATTGACACAGTACAGTTTCTCATCAAGCCAAAATCTAAATTTATTGGCTGGGAACATAAATTCTTTCCATCTAGTTTGTTTCATGTTTCTAGTTAGCAAAGATGAAACAAAAATGTGTTCTTCAAATAATATAAACCTGATTAATGTTTAAGTTGTATGTAAATAGACATGCATTTATGTAGGATTACTACCATCATATTATGAGCACTTGCAAGTAGATTTTCAGTTTCTTCTTTTCTGCCTTATTTTTTTGGATGTATTGGCTCACGGCCAGTTATTCTGAGATCTCCAGATTGTTCTGCTGCTGGTGGAGTGAAGCTGGCAGAGGGCACAGCCGAGCTGCCTGCTGCATTACAAAAGCCTTCCGTAAAATATGCCTGGTGTACCACCCTGTGGGAAAATTCTGCTATTGCATATGGCAGAAGTAAAAATAGGATTTGCATTTTTTTTCAACTGAGCTGGGAAACGTGCGTTAGAGACAAAAACAGATGCAGATAAACGCAAATAAACTTAAAAGCAGGCTTCGTCGGAACAATGTCTCATGAATAGATTTGACAGGTGGTAAGAAACTTTTGTCTTTTTTATTTTCTACACTTTCTTTTCAGCTGTCTTCCAATCTAGAGCTTGATTTTCCCAGTTTATTCCCCTAGTGGGAACGCTGGTACTATTGGTATCTGGTTCTTGTCCAACAGAAATACGTACGGCAGTTCAGACAGTGTGGGATCATTTCCCTGTCCAGAGGAAACTACACTGAAAGGAGATCTCCTCGCAGTAGTATTCATATCCCAAATGGTCCTGCATTAATAAGATCGTAGCTTTGGGGATTCCGAAAGCGATGTGTTGGCACCCTACCACGCAAAGTTACTATAACTGCTGCCCATGTGCAGTAACTGATAAACTTTTGTATTTGGTGGTAGAAGCAATGCAATTATAAGCATTCAAACTAATTTAAATGAAACAGGAACATGTTAATTTCAACAAACGATACACTTTCACAAAAGAAAGAAAGTGTTAGAATAAAATATTAGAGATTAAACCCCTAATTTTTAACTTAACATTTAGTGATTAAGGTGTCTTCAGTGGACAAGCATGTAGCTACTTTTCAATACCATCATTAATTTTTTTGTGCTATTTTCCCTAAAATAAGAGTACTAACGTCCATAATGTGGGTATAGTGTGTACAATGTGGTATCTGAAATAATTTTAGTCAGCTTATCAGCGTATAAAGAATACGGAACACAACTCAGTTAATTTCAGTATACTTAAATATTTAATAATATAACAACTCATTTAATATTCAGTAGACAATATTTGTGTATATCCACGTGCTTTTTATCCAGTTGCAAGTTATTCTTGATTTTATTCCTGATTTTCGGTGAGGTTAAATATCAGTATAATCTGTAGATTTGCTGTAGTAGATTATGGAAACTACAGCAGATGCAGAGACAGATGTCACAGCAATATAATTTGGCTTCCTATCTTACTTTGATTGTGGATCCCAATATGCGACTGCCTGTCAGCAAAGCCTTTTGCAGTTGTATGCTTTTGACTGGACGGCTAGGAACAATGCACAGGAGTAAATTCATCAGTGATAAGAAAAAGTAGGCATGCAAAGGAAGATTAATCACTGACATTTCTGAAAGAAAAATATATTTAAATTAGAGGGTGTGTGTAATGTCCACGTTGTGCATGCGCGCACACCTGCATACACACATATACATTAAATAAAGAAATATAGCTTTCATTCCTTGCCTTAGCTCTGAATGCTTTTTTTTTAAAAAAAAATATAAAATTACAATTGATATAATGATAAGACAGTATGAAAAATCATGTGTTCAAAATATATTAATTCCATCTCTGACTTAAACTAATGAGTCCTGGGTGTTTAAATTCTAACACCTTTACAACGTGGCTTAGGACCTCCGTCCTGAAATAATACTAGTGTAGCAAGGAGGAATCCTTTCACCTTCTAGTCACGTGTTATTATCTAGTGACTAATCGCATATCTAGAACTGTTTCCTTCAGGTTAATGGAAAGGTTCCTTGAATTCCCCAAGCCTGCAGGTCTGGACTTAGACAGACTGAAGACGCTGCCATAGCAAACACACGAGCAGTGCTTCGCTGAGCATATGCTTGTAAATAGAACAAAACCCAAAAGTCTGAATTTGAATTGGCAGCCGTTGAAATACTTGAATACTTGCACAATTTGCAGAAGTAAAATCCTGTGTATTGGTGTTTTCAGGGCAGGATGTTGTTGCTGTGCTTACTGGTAAATAACACAGACTCAGCAAGCAAACCGAAATACTTGATTATCGATGCTCCGGATTGTTCACATGCTTCC
This sequence comes from Microhierax caerulescens, assembly GCA_035590215.1. Classification (NCBI taxonomy): domain Eukaryota; kingdom Metazoa; phylum Chordata; class Aves; order Falconiformes; family Falconidae; genus Microhierax; species Microhierax caerulescens. The sequence goes on along the minus strand of JAVJGJ010000032.1, from coordinate 31,055,480 downwards.
TGGCATGGCTCTGGGCTGCATCGGCTGCCGCTTTCGGAGGCGAAGTTTGCGTGTGATTTGGGAAACAGCAGAGACAGACGGTGATTTCCTGCGTTAAAAACAGCTCTGTGGGCTGCAACGCAGTCCGCATATTGTTGCAGACGCGTTGAAACTGAAAAAGCAGGCAGAATTAATATTTCTGTCTTTAGGACTTCAGAGGGCACCGCAAGGGGTCCAGAGGAAAATAGATGCTGTTTTATTTATTAAAATACATGTAGTAACTTACCAAGCATCATGTTGTTAAAAACAACACAAACTCGACTGCATAACTTATGAGGAAGAAAGCTAAATTTCCAAATCCATACTTCTTAATTTTAATTTAAATAAGCTGTGAATTGAAGAACAGCATCGATTTGGGAAATTCTGGTTCTCCCCATAAATATCCCACTGAGTGTTTCTGAGGATAGAAACAGATGTGGGGAAGTTTCCTGAAGAGTAGGTGCCTCAGTCTCTTCAGCAATTTAGGGAGTCCCAGCCCAAGTGAAAACTGAGGTCCTTTATCTCCTCTCATATCACTACTAGTCTGTGTATCCTTGGTGACAGGCACAGAGCTGACTGGGGTGCTGTACATATAGGGAGAGTGTCCAGCCCTGGAGACCTTAATCAGAAACAAACTGAAGAAAAAAGAATGGAGAGGGGAACTGAACCCTTCAGCATTTTTCTGGGTTTTTTGGTTCATTTGCATGTTTTCTTTGGTTGTGCTAAAAAAGCAAAGCAGCAGCAAGGGGGTCTAATTGCCAGGTTTATAAAAATACCAAAGGAAGAAGGTATAAAATAATCTTTAGCAATGTCTGAATTGCATCTTACTGTTTCTTGCTAACTCAATTGCATACACTTATTTTGCTGCCACAAAAAATTGTCAGTGATGTTTTATAAGGGTTCTGTGCTATTTTTCTTTTTGGTGCTATGCTTCCAACACTGAAGTGGTAGTAAAATATTATTCCCTGCTGTGGAGACTGTGATTCTTTTAATGAATAGCACATTCTGAGCTAAACTTATGGTCTATTAGCATTTAATCTAATAATTAGAGAAAACTGAACAAGAGAAAAAAGATACTCTGCCAACACTTAGGTGAGAACAGTTAGCAGTGTAGATCTCAAAGAAAGATGAAACACACACCCCTTTGGAATTAATTGGTCCAAAGCAAAAAAAAGGTAAAAGTTAGGGGCAAAAATGAATACAGACTTTTAGGCAAAATGTTCCTTTGAGGTTTGCATAACTGGTAACCCTGACTGCCTCTCCTTGTCCCATTCCCCATCTTACTGACCAGGCCTTGCAAAAAACGGTCCATTCTGGACAAATGAAGTTAACTGCAGGATAGAAACAGTTCCATTAAGTAACTGAAACCATCTCTAGTTTTCTAGAAAGTCAAAACAAGCCCTTCTTATTTCATCTTGAAAACAGTTTTTTCCTACTCTCTGAAAAACGAAGTTTTCTGTGAGGTCTTATGTTAATGTATGCTATCAAGCATAATGATAGGGTAATAAGGCACTGCCACAAAGAATTACAAGACACACACCAGTAAGGGAAAAGGGAACTCCTTGTGCTGTCAAAGTCTCGTGTGTGCTGCTAGATGCCTTCTGTCCAGCCGAGACCAACAGGACATGGAAATCTGCTGAGCAGAGCGCAATGCCGAGTCAAGTGGAAGAGTTGCCGAGTTGAACAGGTGATTCACCCGGCAAAACCCAGCTTGCCATCCTTAGAGAGGAGCGCAATATTGACAAAATATCGTTGAACCTTCTTAACGTAGTGATCACTTAATAATGCTTTAACAACAAAACCTTTTCCTAACAACGCTTGTACCAGCAGACTCATTTCAAGTGAGTAAACTGAACATAGTTGTGGTTTTTATTTCAGGAGTATGAAGCGTTGCCTATCTTCAGTTACGACTCTCAGAGCAGTGCTAAATCTTTGATCAAATCATCCTTGTTTCCTGCCAGTTTTGCGGTTTCTCTCTGTGCTACCTTTGTATTTAGAAAGCCTGTGACTTGGAGCTCCCCATCCTCGTTGACATGAGGGGGCTTTCTCATCGCCCCAGAGCTTTTAAGTCATTTGATCTTCTGTTCAGTCTCCTTGGTCTGTTCTTGGAACATCTGTTTCCAAAATAACTGGCACAGTATGGGTTAGGAGGATTGAGTATCTAATCACATCAGGTCTGTTTACCACGATGTTATATACTTGCAGGTCATCTCTGATTAAATTAAGGCAGTTCCTTCTCTCCTTTTTCTCTAATTCTCTAAAAGACTGAATAATTATAGGAAAGCTGACAAGCAGCACCAGTGCTGATTCTGACAACTTTCTTTTACCTTATCGTAAGATAATTTATTAACAACAGACCTCTAGTGTTGAATGCTGTTCATCCCATCAAATCTGATTTTGCTCAGTTTATAAAAGCCCTGATTAGTATTAATGTGTCTTTTTTAATAGAAAATATAAAATACCTTTTGTTTCCTCTTATATTAGCATGCAACTTAAGCTTTTATGCTGGACTTCTTAATTAAAGAGTTCATGTTTAAATTGTGTTTACCTTGATAAAGGCCTTGGGAGCTTTTCACGCACTGACTAACTAGGTAGATATAGGAAGGAATTTTAAGGCTCTGCCCTCTACCCTTTCCTACCCCCCCCCCCCCAAAAACAAACAAACAAACAAACCAAAAAAGACCCCAACAAAAACACACACAAAAAAACCCAAACCCCAAAAAACAACAAAACCAAAA
>JAVJGJ010000032.1:31032893-31052624 GCA_035590215.1 Microhierax caerulescens | reverse complement strand
AAACAAACAAACCAAAAAAGACCCCAACAAAAACACACACAAAAAAACCCAAACCCCAAAAAACAACAAAACCAAAACAAAAAACAACAAACCAACCCCAAACCCAACAACTAAAAAACCAACAACAAACCAACCCAAAACACAAACCAAACCAAAAAACCCACCCAACCCAAAGTGTCAACACCCCAAAGCACCTCCCACTGACAACCCTTTGACATGAAATCTCTTCTCAGGCTGGTGAGAGTTAAGTGTTTGATCTCCTTCACAGAAAATTTTTAGGTTTAGAATATGCAGAAAACATTCTTACTGCATGGTGAAAAATGAAGAAACCTGTTTTTTTGCTAACCTGTTACAACTAATGACTTTCACTCTGGTATTAGTATTCCCTTTTTTTCCCCAGCAGCAAACTGCTTTCTTCAAATTCGTATCTGGGAAGTCTGGAGTTATTAATGAACATACTAAGGTATCACTTTCGCCTCCAGTATGCTCACAGAGTTACAGTGGAACATTTTGTCTTTCCATGGAGAATGTAGGCTGGAAGTCTTGAAGAGCTTATTTATTTTTAACAGTCTATAAGATGTGCAATAGAAAAAAAATTGACAAACTGTCATAAGTATTGATGTTTAAAAATAATATTCTAATGCTGGTTTAGTTGTGATACTGATACTGAGTAAATACAGTATCAGTAGCATCAGGTCTTGAAAATATTATTGCATGTGGGACCACAATACACCTTTGCTGTAGATAAGTGTCTCCATCATACTGTGGCAAGTTGAAGCGTAGAAAAGCTTCCTGTAGATGTTCTCTGCTATCTTCTCTTTCTGCTTTCTGTTGCTCATTTGGCCTGTTACTGGGCAATTTCTTCAGTGAGTTGAGGTGTCCTCAAGATTGCATCTTTTTGTACGACAGATTTTGTAGCATCCTGTTCAGACCTCATCATCTGAGCCTTCAACAGTTTCTAAGATTGAGAGGTTTTGGGTGGGTTAAAGAGTGCCAAACACACATGGAAGACGTTAGAACTCTCTAGTGAATTAGCAGTAGGTAAACAACCAATGTGCGTAAACTGGGGCACATTCAGAGAGTATGTTTTGTCATTCAGGTAGTGGTTTTGATTCTATTGTTTGATTAGTTTTGTATATCACTGAGGAGCCTACTGAAATTCCTGGTGCTCTGCCTGCTGACCGTTGGCTTGGGGTAAAGGATGCTGCTTGTTCACTCCTGCTTCCACCACCATGTGACACTGCCAGTGAGCCCACGACCTGTTGCCAAAAGCTGTGGAGGTTCACTGGCCACAGTGCTTGATGGTCCTGTGAAAAAGCATTTCCTAATACATTTCAGAAACAGATCCTTTGATTTCTAGGGATTGCTGTGCCTCCATGTGAGCAGAAACGCAGTCTTTCTGCTACCTTTCTTGTTACTGGCCTGGAGGGTGGGAAAAGACTTGTGGCTGATTGCTCTGGGGTCTAACAGACTGTGATGACGTTGTGCCAGAGCCGCTCACTGGGAGGGTTTCCTGCAATGTCTGAGAGTGACAGCTATTTGCTTGTCTCGGGGGTTTTAAGATCTTACCCTCAATATGCCAAGACCAGTCTTGATCTTCTTGTTGAGGCTGTCCTAATGTTCATACATGCTGTTTTGGTTCTACCATAGCACAGTCACTGTGGCTGTGAAGCAATCCGTGCTCGGTCCGAACCACGCTGGGTGTAGTTACCCATTTCAGGCAGCTTTTTTCTAACTGGATGATAATTTTGACTGCGGTAGCAGCAATATCGGTAGGTTTATACGTTAAGTATCCCAAGGCAATTATCTAGGTGAAAGATAGTCAGACGTGACAATTTAATAGACTGTAAGGTTTACCTGAATATCTTTTACTGCCCTTGACCTATTTTGAGTAGTACTGGCCCTGTCTCACAGGCATTTCTTTACACAGGATTTTACCCATCTGCTTGAAGATGCACAGGTGAATGGCTAGTTCATTAAAAAGCGATTTAGTTTCTTTTAAAAATGTCACTTCAAAAAAAGAGACTTCAAATGTCACTAAAATAAAAAAAATAAACAAAACCACAAAACAAAACCAAAAAAAATCAACAAAAAGAAACTCAAAATCCAACAAAACCCTCAAACCCAACATTGCTTACGTTTCCCAATAACAATGATATGTAATATGTAATTATTCTGTATCTACCTGAGTGAATATACATTTGCCACCTTCTCTTTGAGCAGTTTCAGCAAATACAGTATAATTCTTTAATAACTGATTTTCTCCTTTATGTTTTCAGAGGCAACAATTTTAAGCTATGATGGAAGTATGTTTATGAAAATACAGCTCCCTGTTGTGATGCATACAGAGGCCGAAGACGTTTCTCTGCGGTTCAGGTCTCAGCGAGCTTATGGCATTTTAATGGCAACTACTTCTAGGGAATCTGCAGATACCCTGCGTTTAGAGTTGGATGCAGGACGAGTTAAACTAACGGTCAACCTAGGTAACAAATTCTTCCTCCAAGAAATTAACATTTTCTTTACATTTTTCTTTTTGCTTGCAAACATTTATGAAACAGCCTGTTTTAACATTAAAAGTAAACTGAAATGATATATAAACACATGTCAACACAACATTTGTGTATGTACATACACACACAAGTACATGGCCATTATTATAATTTATTTCCTTTTCTTTTGCATTTTTATATTCTTTATATAGTCTTAACATACTCCATCACAATATCTTTGTACTGTTGTGTATTCTAAAAAGAGAAGACTAGTTCATCAGTGGTATTTTGGGGCTAAATTATCATTCCTTGTTGTGGAAGATTGGTCTCTCTTCACAGCAGCAATTCCAGAATGAAATGTGCGAGCAGGAGCAATGTGTGTGTAGGTCACTTCAGTTTTACCTGCACCAATTAATGTACAGCATGCAGCTGTGTCAGAGGGTCTCTAGTTTTAAACACTGAAAAGGCTGCAATTAGGTAATTAGAAATTCCCACTGATGGATTTCTTGGTCTCCTTTTTTTAGGTGTCAAATCTGTAGTAAATCCACCTCCTTTTTTAAACGATTCCGTAGTGGTATTTTTGTAGTATCGAACCCTTCAATGCCCAAAGACTGCGGCCCTCAGCAAACAGCCGCGTGAACACAGGAGGCACAAGCCCTTTTACAGAAAAAAAAAAAAAAAATTGTTTTTTTGGCTGGAAATAATGGCCCAAATGTTAGATGCTGAGTGTCTGTAGTTAAAAAAAAGTGAATAAATAGAAATGCTTCTGCCACGCTCATGAGCAAGGCCAAGTCGGGGCCTGCACAAGAGCAGTCCTCTGAGGGAAACGCGCCTTGTGTGCGGTTGCTCCCATGCAGTGGCACGCTGTTTGTGAAGGGAATGAACTCTTGTAGTGCTTTAATCGCAAATTATTTCCAGACAGCATGGGGAGGGGGAGAAAATCACCAGCTGACCCCCGCTCCCCGCTCCATAAAAGCGTTGCTGAGGGCAAGGCTGCCCCGCTGGCTCGCCCGGGGCGGGAGCGGCGCCGCAGCCCCCACAGGCCCCCTCAGCGCCCACCCGCCCGCCAGCACCTTCTGTGAAAGGGGATGTGCCGCTGCTGGCCCCTGGCTGTTTGCAACCACTTTTCTGATGCGGTTGACGACACATGACAAACTCAGCTATATGGAAACAAAATCTAGGTTTGTTGGTCTATATGGTCCTCAAAGGTATAAAGCAGGAGTAGCTGTACAAACCCTGTAGTATGGCGTAGGTGTCCCCCCCCCATCCCACCCCAGTAAGAAGTGCAGGGAGCCCAGCAGAGGACCCTGCTATAGATCAGGTCCCTCTATATACAAACCACCCCCCTCTGTCAGTTTTTTGCCTGCTTCTGTCATTCAAGAAAAGAAATAAATCCATACATACCCTAGCAATATAGCTTCTTCCTCCAACATCCCTCTTTCCCTGCCTGCCCACCCCCCCATTTTTTTTTCTTCCTTTTCTTTTTTTTTTCCCCCAGTCAGGAAATAATCCAAAATTAGCCAGGATTCTCTTATTTTCAGCGCTTAAAAAGATGCGATTATTTTCCATATATTAACGCAGCTTTAAACGTAGTGAGCGTTGGTTCCTCAGGCCTCTACGTGAAGCCAACGTAAACCCACAAACCCCTCCTGACGGGGCTGGGTAACGAGTTTTGTACGTTATCGCTTAGTTTGTGAAGAACAGCCTTTGAGGTATCCCATCCATAAGCTGTCCGAGGTGTCTGGCTGTGGCCTGGCTTGCTCTATGACCCATCGTGACGGAGCACTTTCTAATTGCACCCTGAGAAATTACCTGTTCTTTCACAGATGGGGAGAAAGCTGCAGCCTGCCTCAGTTAAGCATCTTTGACATTTAGTCCTGATTAGTTTTTTCCACTTAGATTTGTCACCATGTAGCTTTGTTTGAAATTGGCCATTTTTTACCCTATTTGTCGTTTCTATTTATAAAGATTTATCGCAGTATATCTGGGTTATAACAGTATGTAAAGACTGATGATATGGAGTGGCCATATTTGCATGTGTCTGTCCCCGGAAGGGTGGACTGTGATTTTATTGGATGTCTGCAGCTATTACCTTGAAGGATAAATTTTCATTTTTCATCTATTCTTCCCCATCTAGACTGTATCAGGATTAACTGTAATTCCAGTAAGTGCCTATTCCAACTTTTTAAAATGTTATTCCACCATTATACAATATGCAAATTAGATGAAAAAGATTGCGGACAGCTTGCAAAGAGCTTGATAATTTATTAATGAAATGTGATGATTAATTATCGCTGTGTAAAAAGTCATCATATGCTCTAGTGTGTATTTTTTGTCCTTCCCATCAGACATAACTTTTAACTAGAATACTGAAAAAGGAAGTGTTCTACAGGTTGTTCTACAGGTTGTAAGCATACATAGAGGAAATGGCACCTGTAGTAGTGTATTATTCTAGGGGGGCTATTTTATTTACAGTAGCCACGGAATTTTTGAACATAAGCTGTCACCTATTTGCCCCCATGTCCTCCTTCTAGTTTTCTTGACCTTTTACCTCCAACTTGCGATGAGAATACTGGAACATAATTGTCCATGGTACAAGAATTTCTATTTTTTTTTTTTTTTAATCCTCCTAGACAATTAACTTTACCTGCTGGCTGCTTATAACACAATTGGTTTTGCTAAATCTTTTCTTTATGGAAATGTAATACATCACAATAAGGACATTATTAAGTCTGAGAATGACCATACTTCTATGATGATTTTTTACACTGTAATCATGTAAGAAACCTTAAATTGAACAATTTTTCTCTGTGATATGCATGTTTATGAAACAGAGGGAAACATTTGCCAGATGAATGGACTAAATTTTAACTTCTCTGATATTATTTGGATTAAGAGGCTATATTCTGAAAGGAGAAAAAGGACTGTGATTTTATTTTGAGTCTATGGAATTCCTGAATGGTGTCAACAAAATTATTGATAGTAAGTATGGTAGATTTGAGTTTTGGGTTGTTTTTTTTTTTCCCTTCCTAACAGGTTTTGCAGGCCAGAGGACTGGCTTTATGCAAATAGTAACAAAGCTAAACAGCAAACAACGTAGGCAGAACTTGTAGTTGTTAGTAGTTTCCCCAAAGACAGTAACATAACATCCCATAATGGTTTTATAGTCCATAAAGAAAAACAGGGAACTGCAGTTATTTATAATGGGTCATCTGCTAATAGATTTTGCAATGAGTAACTTTGCGAGACAAAAATGCGGCATTTGTATTAAAAGTTTTCTTGGGGCAAGTTTTTAATCTAAATTATACTTAAAACCAGACAGACTTTTCAATACAGTAAAGGAAATGCTTGCAGGTACTAAGGCATAAAGATAGCTTCCTCGTAGTAAAAAAAAAAAAAAAAAAAAAAAAATTCAGCTATAAAGACAAATATTTCCAATTCCCAAAAATGTCCCTCGTTCATTACCAAAATGTATAAGATCATGAAAAATCTTGGAAACATTTTGTTGGTCTGTCACAGGAGACTATTTTGTTCTCCTGACAAAGTCCCAATTAGAAAAAGATTTCTAGGTATGAGACAAGCAGTTTTTTGAGCAGAAATGTAATGAGTTTGCCTGCTGCTGGTAAATTCCTTTTTCTATAAGAAAAGCAATATTGCTTTTTTCTTAATTTCCTTAATAAAATAAGAAAATACCTCTGAAAAGGGAATTACTAACACAGAGGGGAAAAATAGTACCGGTAATAAAGCCACAATACAATAGTTTGGTTTAAATCTCTTTTGGATAAAATGAGGTGTCATAAAAATAAATTTAAATTATTTCTGGGTTCCATTTTTAAGCAAGTTTTGGATCAATAGAGAACCTACAAATACAAAGGAATAAGCCTTCAGTTAGAGGACTGTACACGGGAGAAATACATGTTCTGATTTGAATTAGCATTTACAAGAAATTCTTGGTTTCATACAGAAGCAGCATAAATTCGGTACAAATTATCCTCGGTATCAAATACTCATAAGTTATTTTTTTTTACAGTTTGTTTATAGCCTTTTTGTTAATAGAAATGAACTTTCATGATTAGTTCTATCTCCCTTTGGTGCTTGTGTACTGAACAGGGTTTTGTGAGCTTTCAGTGCGGTAAGTACTATAATGCTTTCTTATCAGCACTCGCTGTAGTTTTTCAACAACCAGATAATATTTCGTGATCAATTTCAGTGTATTAATTTTTAGATTATGAAGAATTATTGCACTAAGTAGCCCTTAGAAAATGCTTGCTTCTTAGACAATATAATAGCTTTTAGTGGAATACAAGCAATTGATTTGAAAGCAACAGCATCCAGAACTTGAGTCTTAATTTACTAAACACAGTAATAGTTCAGTGCCTCTGTTGTTGGGTTTACTGAGAACTGGATGTACTTCAATCCTGATTTTATGTTGACAGAAGTAAATCTGGTTTTCATGATTGAGAAACTTTTTTTCAGATTTTCTCATTACTGTAATAATGTAATTTAATTTCTTGATGTAATTTCACGGCTTCACTACTTATTATAGCTAGACTAGTAACAGCATTAAGATCAGAATGAAGTTATCTGGTTTGATTGGGGGAACGGCTTTTTTTTAAAAAAAGTAAACCCAAACATAAACAGAAATTGAACTATGCTTGAGAGAAGAAAAGGAAAATATGAATGTAAACACCTTATTTCCTACAGTGAATTACAAACCTAGTAAATGAAATATTGCACCTCCTCCTCCTGTTTTCCCTTGAGTGCAGGGAACTGAAGCTCGTTGCAGATCAAATGACCAACTGTTGGCTGGTCAGAGCTGAGATTTTGGTAGCTCTTTGTTCTGCATTTTGTCATGCCTTCACCTTTAGCTAATGTCCTGTCTTGCAGAAGAGGTGGCATTTTGTGGTCTTCCTTGTTTGAAATACAAATTTTTTTTAAAAAAAATTCAAAACGTTAATCAGATGTCAGGTTGCTACTGAGCTTATGTCTCATTAACAAAATTATGGAGACTGTTTACTTCATGCTGTTTTTATGGGACTCGGTGGTATACTAAAGTCAGACTACTTTTATTTTGTGCTAGGTTAGAAGATGGATATCTTTATAAAACCTTACGCCACTAGAAATTCTCTCTCATGTCAGTCAGAAAATGCCATTGCTGAAATGTTGGTTTTGTACCTCCTTCAATCACTTCAATTGTGTTCTTCAGACCTGCAAGTTTACAAAACAGTATTGTCAGGCAGTGAAATAAATAGTCCTTTGAAACTGCAGGTACATTTAGGTCAATGTTGAGGCTGACATCAGGAGAAAGGGAGAAACTTATGAACAGAAACAGCTACTATGGTTTCAGTATCAGTTTTCATAGACTGAGGAATTCATTTATGAAGAAGGTTGGTGTGAATGATTTTTATTGAAATAATGTGACCGTGCAGCATTTCTTGGCTCTAGTTGTTTTGTAAAAAGTTGATTGCTATACAATTCTTATACATTACACACAAATTAATGAGCTAATCCTTAAAAACCGCCTAAGAAAGAAATGCTAAAAAATAGTTTTGAATAATACATTTCTCCCTTTCAGAGAGGAAAATAACTGTTACCTTTTAATTGCAAACTGTAAAGCATAAATTGTAAATCTCAGTGAATCCTATTAAATTTATTGGGGTTTTCCCTAGTATTTCTCAGAGACAGAATGTCATGCCATAAAATCTACATGGCAGATCAATAACAGTTTTTGAATGACTTGTGAACAAATTCAGGTGTGCTATATCCACATTTTTCATTGCTATAATGTTAAGGGCTACTATCTTGACTTAAATTCCCCTTATTTTTTCCCAGTTTTAATGCTTTCAAAACACTAGCATCTGAAAAATTCCAGGTACCTGTAACTCTAGAGGCTGCTGGTTTTCATGTGCAGTATACTTTTTTCACAGACATATGTAATCTCACATGTTATTTTCTATTTTGTGGTTTTTTTTTGTTGTTGTTTAGTTGATTTTTTGGGGGGTTAGTTTTTTGCATTGCTATCATTTCTGAGTATAAATTGTCTAAATTTTTATATTAGTCAGCAGAGCAGGGCCATAGGATTTTTATGAATTGATCCATTATACTAATAATAATGTTAACTGGTAATTATCTGGCTCTCAGTTCTGAGTCTGATACTTTTATTCAATAAGAAGAGATACAGGCGAACACTATCTTTGAACGCTGCTGTGAAAGATTGCTCAACTAGTGGCACACATTGGTGCAGAAGTGATTTAGGTCAATTCTCTGGTACACAGTTTTGCTTCTGTAGGCAATAATTCCTCGAGTAATTCCACTGAATTCAGTCATGCTCAAATGTAGGACTGTCATAAGAAATGAGTAAGAACTGCAGAACATTAGGGAGCAGGGAGCAGCCATCGCTGTGGCATTATATGTGTATGCTCTTCCCCAGGGAATGTATCAGCAGGCTTTGCGAGCTGGCTGTCCACCTTTCCAAATTAAAAACAATTTTCTGGGATTTAAAGCTTTTCTGTTTGTCCTTCCAGTGAAAACCCCTTCATTTGTATTTGCAGGCACCCCTTCTTCTGCGTCTACCTAGTTCTTCACCCATTCTCTATAGCCTTTTTTCCCCCCTTATTTTCTCACTGTTTAATTTCTGTTTTTTTTTCACTATACTCCTCAATCGCTTTTCCTTGTATTTTATGTTCACCCTTTTCAAACTTTGCTATTCTGCAGATTTGTACATTACAGGTAATTAAATTAAATTTTTCTGTTTGGAATACGTAACATCTGTTACTGAAACATTTTTCCTTGTCAAAGTATCCTACAAATCCAGAGCAGGACAAGGAGCTCTGTCAGTTTATTGGTAAATAATAGGAGAATTATATGTATTGAAGAACCCACAGCGGTGTTCAGTTATGGTATATTTTCAGTTTGCACATAGATTTTAAGCAGCATGGAAGCTTAAATGAAGACTGTGCATACTTTTGAAAGCTACTGCTTGTAAAAATACATTTTATTGCAAAGTCCAGAATCTATAGCTGTTATTGCAAAATCTACTGTGATGAGCAAATTACAAATATGTTTCCATGTATTAACTTCTCACTACCTGGTGAAAAGAATTATTTAGAATATATTATTTGCTCCTTTGTTGCCGTTGGTAGTAGAAAATCATTAAAATGATACTATATTGTAGCTCCTACCAAAATGTAAGACTTGTATTTTGCCTGTTGTCTTACACAGTGCTTATGAGCAGTGTGAAGTGGTTTTTATCTTTCTGTCATTCAGTATGGCTGACAGCCCCCTAAAAACATGTAAAAAAGCTTTACCACAGAGGACCCAAAGCAAATCAGCAGGGTACTTCAAGTGCAAGTTCAGTCAGGGACTCCCCTCTGTTTGGGGTGTAAAATTTGAAATAATTCCCTTAAAGCTTTGGCTATACTTTACAGGTTTAGAACGTGGCATCATGGGATTCCTTCTCATTCAGCAATATCACTTTAAAGACCCCTTTTCACATGATTTCCTGAAAAACACAGTCGGTTGCTGCACAACAAAATTAAAAGCAGACGTGGCCCGTTTAAACCAAGTTCTGATTAATGTCTACTAGTTGCTAATAGAAACCATCATTTGAATCATATCAAAGGAAACAGGTTGGAAGAAACAAAAAAGGAAAACGGCTTCTTAACACCTCTCACTGGACCCCTTAGTGCCTAGTCCTGAAGCTGCACTAATACCACCCTGTATCTTGTTTCAGGCACTCTGTTGTGAAGTGAGGTTGAAAACAACTCAGGAAAAAAAAAAGTTCAGGTTTGAAAGGGAAATAGCCTGTATAAACATAATCAAGAGGACTACAGTAGTTGGGGGACAGCCCATGATTTATTCTGTACCGCCACAGAAGGCGGTTAGGAGGAGGCATCCTTGTGATTCCTCATTTTCTGTTAAATACAAGCTGAAAAGAAGTTTATGCCACGCAAGCCCACCATACTGCTCGGCTTACTGGAGGTGGGGTGGCAAAGCCATTCTCCTCTTCCTACAGTCTACTTGCCCACCTGCCCTGCAGAAGCTGTTTCCCGTCACTTATAACCTGCTTCTGCTCCTTGGGAGCACAGAAGGCAAGGTCTATGACTTGGCTTTTTTAATGAAAAGTCATAAATGTGCAGCAGACATTTCCCAGATACTGATGGATGTTAACACTCAACATATTTCTGGCAAAGTAGTCTCTGCCCCTTGAACGGTAGCAGTGACTTAGCTGAGAGCCAGCAGGGCCCCTGCTGATCGTTGTTTTTTTCCAAATGTTTCGCATACCGTCCTTTGGGGTTTGTGCTGCAGAATTTCAGTCTCTTAAAAAGTTTTTCATTTACTTTTAAAATTGTGTTCATGTAGCTGTTTTCCTGGCTGCTGGTCCTACTCTTGCATTGCCCGCTGCTTTGCTGCCAGCCCCAACGTTCAAGAGCCTGTGTGGTGAATTTAACTAAAGTGACCCATTACCAAAATTGTTAATTTTAACCTGCTGCAGTTTTCTAAGCAGTTTTACCATGTGACACACCCACTGTAAGAAGAGGGGGGAGGCAGGAATGGTGCAAAGACCGTAGAAAAACAGCCTCTGGTAGAGAGCAAATTGCTTTTTTTCAGCAATGCAGACTTATGCTGTCCCAAAAGGGGGTTCATCTGGCCTACATCTGAGCAAGCACAGCCTGTAAAAATACCTGTTATTTACAGAAAGGCAGAGACGCCTCTTGAGATGTGGACTGCTTAATCCATATAAATTAAGGAAGAGATATTTCAAACAGCTGAAGGGAAATATTGGAAGGGTAAACGTCTGCATCTTCAATTATATAGCATAACTTTTTTTCTCTCCTGAATTTGACTTATAAAACAAGTTTCAAGTTGAACCTAGCAAATATCTGAGGCCCAGTTTTAGAGAGTTTCAAGCTTGTGGAAAAGCCATTGAGTATCAAGAAGAGGATGTACAGTAGGAGATGCCAGCAGAGGGGATGCTGTGCTTTTTGACCATTCACATATGATAACAAAGGTCTGCAATCTGTTGTGTGTTGTGGCTTTTTGTGAAATTTCATATGGACCTAGTTTGACTTGAGAGAAGGTAACAGCGAAGGTATATTGGACTTCTCACTGTGAGCTCTCTCCCTTAGTGGATGGTTAAAATATAATCAGTCTTATACTGATTTCTCAGATACAATATATGCTTTGGTAAACACAGAAGTTTTGAAGGGAAATACTCAAGTTATCTAAAAAGCAGCCATTTTTACCCCTTCCTTATCCAGTTGTAGTTGTTAAAAGAAAAAAAAAATAGAAATTTGAACAAATAAAGGACATAAAAAAAATGTGAATTAACTAGAAAATTGTAAAGAAAACTTGTGAAATCTTGCACGTGTATAATTTGTCAATGCCAGTGGTGAGGCTCCCATAAGTTTCACCTAGCTCAGGCCTGAACCTACTAAACTGGGGGGTGGGAGAGAATTACCATATTAACCTAGCACACAATAGCTCAGACCTTCATTAAAGTGAAAATAAGTGCTTTAGATTTGCTGGCTGACCATTTGAGGCTCTATCATATTTACTGACAAAGCTTTCGAGGTTGGCTGCTGGGGATTTGCTCTACCCGTGCTTTCAGCCTACATGAAGGACAGCAATGAAGTTTATTTCCATGTCTGCGTTCTACTTGCTGCTTATAAAACCTCATCTGTGTTTGCTTTTTCTTAGCTAGCAGAGGGGAAAATTGCCAGTAGTCTTCTGGCAGACTGTCAATAAAACATCATTTCAAGTTCTCTTACTAGAAAACAGATGTTTTTCTTTTTTGTGTGTGCGCTTCTTTCCTTTCTTTTCACTCTTTCCATCCATTTTATTTTTATCTTTTTAAGTCCCACATTCTACTTATGGTACTTGAAAGATATAACTGATTGAACGGGTGCCTCGGTAATCAAATACATAGTAGTAGTAGTACATCTGTTGCTTTCTCAAGACACGATGGTGTGCTCTGGCAACAGCCAAACACAGTGAAAAAGGCAACAATAAAAGTTTAACGATGTAGTTATTTAAGTGGATTTGAGAATTCATACAATAAGGATGGTTGCCCTAATTGATGGTGAAAAAAATCATTAGGTTAATGTTCAGATAAAGACTTGCTTTTTTAGCGCTACCACATAAATATTTTCAGAAACTTCTTTAGGATTGCCTAAAAGTAGTAGACTTTCCAGTCATGCTATTTCAGTCTATAGTTCAATTGTACAAGGCCAGGTATAGGTAGTTTTCAGTTTGGTGTGTATGTGGGGCTGTAAGCCAGGGCCGTGGGGTGCTTGTACATCAGCTGGCCCTGAGCATTGGTGTGCTGGCAAGGTGTTACCAGCAGAGCCCAAGGGAATGGTCTGGAGTTGACTGAAGTTACTCCAGCCTGAATTCTTAATGGGCAGGGGGAGCAGGAGGACCTCCAAAACACTAAATATGACATGAGGACTCTTGAAGCACAGGAAGGCAAAGATTGCTGCAAGCGTGTAACCTCTCATTTTACCAGTAAGGACAAAGCAGCCTCCAGGACGTGCTAGATCTAGAAGAATAAATTGTCTTGAATTAATATATCCTGATTTATATGCAAGGGAGTTGTGTGTGTCTAGCTTATACTGGTGCTATCAAATCTTTCAGAAAAAGATTCTTCCGAAAAAGTAGACCAGGCCTTGCTACTGTTTTAATGGGAAGAAGTGGTAGAAAGTGTTATATGTATAGAAGGTCCTAAATTTATCTTAATTTACTTTTATGTTTTTCTCATTTAGCTTTTGAGAAGGAAGATGACTTAATTGCATTTCAAGACTGGTGATTGAAATTACCCTTGCATTTTTTCTGCATGACAGAAAGCCAGTGTAATAGTCTAATCTTTTGGGGATATTGAGGATTGCTGTTCCAACCAGTAGTAGCAAAGCATTGAATACTTTTTTTTTCTTTTTCTTTTTTTTTTTTTTCTTTTTCCTCTGGAGAAGAATATATAGAAGATAATGCAGCATCACTCATGTTAGTGAGCTGGGCTGCAATGGTAGTCATTTCACAGTAAAGCACTGCTACCAACTGGTCCCAAGGGAATGTCTACTGACATGTTCGCAAACGACTGAGAGGAAAGGAGGAATACTCAGATGCTAGTATTTGCAGATTCAATTATATTATTCAGGAAAACAAAATGTGGGTTTTCTGAAGGGTTTCAAAATGCTGAATGACTGGAGAGTAAAATGGTGGGTGGAACTAAATATTAACATGTATAAAGTAATTAATACTAGAAAAAGTAACCTTAATTACACAAGAATAGCAATGGGGAGTCTGTTAGCACTGACCTAAAGAAATTGTGCAGTCATTGTAAACAGCTCTTGTAAAAGAGTTCAGGGCTCAGAAGTGACCAGAAATCCCAAAAGATGTTAGTAGCTGTGCAGAAAGGAAGCAAGACCAGAACAGAAAAGAGCATTATGCTACTGTGCAGTCACTGTTTATCCACATCTTGAATGTTACATGTGTCTTTAGCTCCTGTTCCTCATGATGAACTTAAATAGGAAAAATACAGTGCACTGCAACGGGGAGGGTTCCAGGTTTGGCTTTCCTGTGTGGAGGAGCTAGGCAAACTGGGGCGGGGGAGAAAGATACAGGGGAAAGTATATTTTTATAAAGGTATGATGATTATACAGCCATAAGAAGCATCAAGAAGTTAGTAAGTAGGATGAAACTGAAATACCTCAAGGACTTTTGGTGATGAGGCACTTTCTGCAGCTTCAGCGGTCCTTAATATGTTAATCACTGGAAGCTGTGACTGTATTAGAGTAGTAATTACTATACAGTGGCTCTGCTCTTCTTGGCTGCTGTTGAAAGCCCAGTGCTGGGCCAGATGGACTTCTGGTCTCACCTGGCAAGGCCACCCTCGTGTTCCCAAATAGACTGATTTTTTTTTTTTTTTTTTTAATGGAACTTAATTTTGCCATTGGGATTAAAATTGATGATCTAGATGCAGCCTTAGCTCAGAAAGTCTGTAAACTGCTAGCTTCTACAAGCTGGCAGCAAATAGTTAGGGGAAAGTCCCTTAGAATTGTTCCTTTTCTCTTTAAACATCAGTTGGTCATCGTCGAAGGCAGAACACAAGACAGTAGAGAACGCTGGTGTAACATTCAGTACAGCAGCAGTTGTCCTCTGCATTGTTTCCCCTCTTTGCAGTTCCTTTTCCTAATCATTTCACACCAGTTTATGCCCTGTATTCAGAGCAAGCGGGAAATTGCTAATGAAAGTAACGTGTACATCTATTATCAGCTGGGTTGTATACAGACATTCTAAACTTTGTAATAAGATTATGTGAAAATTAGAGTATTACCACACAGATGGCAGCAGATGACACAAGCCAATATTTTAATAAATTCTCAAAAACCAATCATTCTTAGTTACCAGTCAAATTAGGATAAACCGTTAATTAATTAGGCTATTTCTTATGTACTAAGCATTGTGCATAATTTTTTGACTTAGTACCAAGAGGTTTCTGGCAAGAAATTTTAGCCTGTAGTTCTTTAAAAATAAAAGCATAGTTAGCATTCAGTATTGAGAAAAAATAACTAAATGCTGCTCAATTGATGACATTTTAAAATTTATACTCAGATTTGAAATACTATCAGACTTTGCGTATAAATACCTTTATTTACTTTTCACATCATTCCTCATTTGTTTCTTAGGACTCCGTTTCTTAGAAATAATGCTGTAATGATGGTCATTTTCTAATGCTTCTGTGGAAAACATTTAAAAGTGCTTATAAATGAAAATTCGGTGGAGAAATACTGCAGTCTTTCTATTACAGGATTACAGTTTTGAAGAGTGTTTTTAAGGTGATAGAAACAGGCATTTTTTCCTAAATAAATGTGTCTGAAAGGGTGTTAAAATCATTAATGGTTTAGTTCATAAAGCTTTTAAGTATATTAGGAACATGCGTAGGACTTCTGAATATGATGCCTTACTGAATCACTGCTCCTATGCTTACCTCTAGAGCATTTCAAGGAAAACCAAACAAACTGCCATCTCTCTGCAGGTAACTACAGCTTTTCTGATCAACACGTCACATGCTCACTGCCATAATTCAGTCCTAGTACGTACTTGAAAAGGTTTCATATAATGAGTATTTGAGGTTTTTTAATAAAACAGATATATTTGGGTAAGAGATAAAGGAGAGGGAAAATACAGAATCAGAAAGTGAAAACTGAATAGGATGCCTGGTTCTTGCTAGCACAGCCAGTGAGCGTTGCAGTAAGCCTAACATATATCGAGGTAAATTGTCAGATTTCTGTGTCCTTCTCATATTGATAGATATTATGAATAGAACATTTCTGTATAATAGAAAAGTGCAACCAACTTCAGTGAGAGTCAGATCGGATCAAGAGAACGAAGCTGCTTAGGGAAAACTTGACTACCTCTTCAATCAAAAAAAGAAGGGAAGGGGTGGGTGGGTGCGTGGTGGAGTTACCAAACTAAAATTCTACTTAAACTGAAATTATTTTGATACATTTATACATTTCTATTGCTGGAAGTCTGGAATAAATCCCTGGTAAGCAATTATCTTACTCCCTAAGAATTAAGATCAGTGGGATCTGACAGCAGATGCTAGGGAACAGTACACGGGCGTAGAGCCTTTGCCTTTTCTATACGTCGCACTCTAATGCAGCAGTAGAGTCCTCTTCCTATTTGCATAAACACAAGTTCACAGAACCTGATTTCTGAGCCATCTGTGGCATCTTGACGGCCCCTCCTTTATTACGCCTGCAGAAAATACTGTGTAAGTATGTATTAGTTTTAGCTGCATGACTGTTTCAAAAAAGTGGGCTATTTTATCGCTGCTCCACTCCTCTGCAGCAAGTCATTGTTTCATAAGTTCGATCTTGATGAAGATGTCTAGCAAGCACTTAGCTACAATATTATTCTCCATTAATGTTATAAGAACAGTAATTCATTTTTCAGTGTGCTTTTTTTTGAAGAGCTAATAGTGTTAAAAACATCTACCCAGTGCATGTCACTGATGAGCAGTTTCTTATATTAAAACCTCTTTCTATCTAGCACATTTTGCATTTGTGTCCATTAAAATGCATGAAATATCTGTCATAACATTATAAGCACTCAGTAGCTTATAATGGGAACCACATAACTGCTTCCTTATTATCTCTTTTTGACAATGACTTTAATGAGCTATATTCAGGTAGTTGTTAAAATTTCCATCCAAGCACGTTTCTTTTTTGGATGACATGTCAAGAGGTTAACTTATGCTCCCTTCCAGCTGATTCCTAGGCCTCAGTCCATCAGACAAGTCACTTCAAAGGAGATATTGCTCTGTTGACTTGAGACATCAAGAAAAAGTTGGCTTTCTGAGGTGCAGTCCCCTTTGGGAAGTGTGCAAAGAATCCTTCAGCAGTTATTTGTCTAGGCAGTCTTGAAGGAACAAGACACAAGATGAAGACCAAGACATGGAATGAGAAAAAGCTATTAAAGAAAAAAAGGGAGCTGTGCTTAATGTAGCTTATACTAATTCTTCGGTATTTTTTCTCATTCATTTTATATTCTGTGAGGTTTTTCTCCAAGGAGTGAAGCTCATGTATGTAGAAAAAAACATTTCATTAGTTAAAAGTTCCTCTCTGTCTCTGCACATTAAGTCTTTTCTTGCTAATAGTAAAATCTGTCTGGAAAAGAAAGACCAAATAGGTAAGTCAGCAATTCCATCTTTCACTCACATGCCATGAATTGTTTGTGTGTGACTTGTGGAAATCGGATCAGAAATGAAGAATAACCAGTATAGGTAGTATGCTCAGTACCGCCTAAGGAGCGCTAGTTTTACCAAAATGTAAGCACTACAGCCGTGGAGTACAGGTGAAGATTACCTGTTGGATTTGTGGTGTTGTTACTCTGTGCTTTGACCTGTCCCTGTGGTTCTTCTTATGTGAAATTTCAGCAGCTTGAAAGCCAGTATGCTGTTCCGAGGAGGGAACAACGTACACTGGGGGCTCTCAGGGAAAGAAGTGTTCTTGTGTCTCCAACTAATGTTTTGCAGGTGATGGGAGACACTTAGGAAGTCAGTTGACGAGCTCATCGGCTATGAATAAGAGCAGCACTAGCTAGAAAAGACTGCAGCGTGGATTCTTGATTTCCTAACATTGCACAAAGCGAGATACAGAGCACACCTTCAGAAAGTGCGAGTAGGAACTTCTGTCAAGAAGCTTGCTTGCTTTATTCAACAACAAAATTGTCATTCACTGGCACTAAGCCCAATCCTTAAGAGAGAACAAATGGCAGAAAAGCATCTGAGAGATTCTCTCCGTGTTGAAATCAATTCCATCTACTCAATTTTAAAAGTCATGCTGTTTTAGTTTTATATGGGCGTGCAAGAGACGGAGCAAGCAACAGCCTGGAAATAACAGATAGCAAAAGGTGCTTGACTCTCCGCGTTGTTTGCACGCAAATGCTTGAGCAGCCGTAATTGCAAAATGAAATTCTCAAAAAGTTGCGAGTGAAAAATGAAAAAGCTGAAACTCACTATTGCAGATGTCACAGCTAACTTCAGTTTCATTTGGCCACCGTAAATATATGCCTGGCAAAGTAATAGGTTTAGAGGCAGCTGAAGCGTAGCATGAAAAGTTTGGTGCAGAACGCAGAAAAAGGCCTTGTTTGCAGGTAAGAAACACACTTTGGTCTTTTGGGTAAGAAACCACATGAAGAAGCTGGAAGCGTTGCTGAAAATTTACATTTAATTAAACGCCGTATTAAACTTATGCAAACTGTCCCAAATAAAAGTGGTTTCTGAAACAGTACTTTTGTTCCAGATAAAATCTTTATTGGAAAAAGTGCATAGTAATTATTCAACTTTTATCTCAGGAATCCTGAAAAGGTATGTCTGGGAAAAATGCTGGTTTTATAGGGAAATGTTTATAGGTTCCCTTATAATTAGTATTCAGATGAGTTTTCTGCAGATAAGAAATATCAGACCCAACTCAAAAATGAAAGAAATATTTAAAGAATATTTGCAACATTGTCTACAGTTTCAGTCTGGAAAAATTCAGGGTCTCTTTCCCTTAAAAAAATACTACATTTATAATATAGATTCAAACGACTGTTACCGCGTCCTGTTTACCCATTTAAAGTAGTACTAGAGCACTGAAATCTTAAGATGCATATTCGCTTTATATGACCCTGCTACTGTTAATGTCCTACGTGCTCTGCCCTATGGCCCATGTCATTGAGACCATCAGGAATCCTAAATTCGGAATGAAACCTGGTGCAGCTGAACTGGTGGCTCTTCCGAAGCTGAAAAGGTCTAAAAGTAGTCATGAACTGTTACACTGTGGTGATGGAACTTTACGAAGATAAACATGAACCAAGAGCGACATGACATAGTGATGAAGAAATATAAATTAGAAAAAGTATGGGTTTGCAAGTATTTTGTGAAATAGTTTAGGAATATACAGGAAAATAAGGGTAGGCTTGTGCAAGTCAGAAAAAATCAGAGACAAGCCCACACCCACTGAAGTCAGCAGAGGCTGTTTATAGAGCAGAGATCACCCTTTGTATTCACCTATTTGTAATTTCTGAAAATAACCTGAAACGTCTATTTTAGTGCTCCTTGCTTGACTCCTGTCTACGTAGAAACATCCAAGAATAAGCAGTGTCAAGAGATTGTGCTTTTCGATCCTTGATGAGTACAAACATATTTTAAAACTTTTAAATAATAATCATCAAACAAAAATCTTTAAACTGTTCTCTTTACCCTTAACTAGGCAAAATGTTATAATTAGCATTTTCATTTAAAAAAGAAAGGATATGAGTGTGAAATTTAGTTGTTGCTTTTATAACAGCTGTGCATTGGGATGAAGACACCTGAAAATTAAGAGGAGCTTATTCTTAAAATAAAGTCACAGTCCAAATTCTTTTCCTTTCTGTGCTAACTAGTTACCAGTCTGCTTATTCTTAAGCACAGTGTGCAAGATACGAGGGTAAAATGAAATAATTTAAATGTTTTTTTTTCTGTTATGTTCATTTTGCCTAAACATAAAGGTAATGGTTTATATAAAAAGGTAAATTATGGAGAAGCATACTTAACTTGTGCTTACTTATATTTTGTAATGTACTTCAGAGTTTTGACAGCCATGGTTTGATATAAATGGGCACAGTCAATATCAAAGTCAGAAAGGCTAATGTGTGATCAAAGCTGTTTCTGCTTCTTTCCAGTTGTCAGTTATAATCTAATAAACTACAACAAATA
>JAVJGJ010000032.1:31012124-31032858 GCA_035590215.1 Microhierax caerulescens | reverse complement strand
GGGAAGCTCAAGTGTGTACCGACTTTTTCTGCAAAAATCACTGTAGGTTAGGTTATTTTTCCTTCACTGGGCTGAAGTGGAAAGAAAGAGAGTTAACTTAGCAGCAGAGAAGAGTAGCGCCGGTTCGTCAGGGTCAGGAGGGGTGTTTGCACCATCAGGGTGGCTGCCTGTGGCCGCCCTGTATCTCCGTCCTCTTTGCACTCCTTAGCTGAGTGACAGTGACTTGCAGATCAGCAACAAAGGTCCAGGTTATCACAGCTCTTTAGACACCATCTCGTGGTGAAATCCTTCTTCCAAATCAGAACTCTAGATCTCTCAGATTCAGAGGAGACAGCAAAGTTCCTCTGGCAGCTGAGACACTGAATTGGAGTCGTAACTTGTAGAGAAGATGTCTAAGGAGAAGGAGATTGCCAGCTGTATCACTCTCTATTTCTTTGAAAGCACTTAGAAGAATGTTCTCGCTGTTTCTAGAAATCCAGACCAGGGAATGTATTTTTTTCTCCACCTTTGTGTTTTCTATGGTTTGAAGCTTTTGGTTTGCATAGTCAAAACAAGGATGATGAGTCTGCAGAGGTAAATAACCAACTTTTCTTGGGAAAGCAGAAAATGAACTTGAACTCATCTTAGGATCATTCCCCACCCCCTTCTTTTAAGCCCACACCTCACAAATCAGTACTTTTGACAGAACTCTGAATCCACACATAATCAATGAATATTAGAAATCCTGGCTGCTGTTAAAGTCAACCCAGAACAATGAATATTTGCTTTTAAAAAATTGAATATCATTATTGCTTAGAATTGGGTTCATACTAGACTTGCTACTGTTTTACACAGGAGTTCCCAAGTCAGTTCTTATATTTTTCAGTCCTATTGCTGTTATAGGAGGAGAAAAAAAGCAAGGACTAATAATTCCAGATGAATTAGCCATTTTTTTTCTACCAGTTCTACAAAGTGTTTGTTAAATAGGAATTGAAAGTAATTTTTCGTTAAAATAAATTTTCATTATGAAAAAGCTCTCTATATACAAACATTCTGTATGGGAAAATTTCAGTATTGTAAATGAGTTAAAATTTCCCATTTTATTTTTCCTTCTGTGATACACTAATTTATAGGATTATCCTTTAAAAACCAAAGAACTAATTTCAGGGGTGTGTATATATATATATATATCTCTGGAGATATATATATATATATGGATATACATATATATATATATGGATAAATATATATATATGGATAGATAGATAGATATGGATTATTTCCCCCCCTCTGTTAGTTAGTGTCACTGTGTCTAGGTGAGTTACTACAGTGATGCAGCTCAGCTTCTTCGTGCCCCTCCTCTCCTTGGTGGCCAGACTTTCCAGCTGGCTTCCCTTACTGTCACCCTGCTGTGATCAGTTACAGGGGTGCTCTGGGAACTGGGGAGCTGCTTGAGGAAATGGGTTAGCTTGTGAAGTGGCTGCTTTCCTAATGTGCTGAAGTAGTTTAGGTAGAATGAAGTCAAAGATGCTGGCTTGGAAGTGTTTGTGTGAAGTGCACATTGCTTAAAGCAAAGTGCCTAAACATATTCAGCCAAAAATTCTTGGAATTTTTCATTATAGGAGCCATGTCAAACTAAGGTTAAAACAAATTAAGATTTACTAAAAGTCGTGCAAGTAGTTTGGGGAAGTGAATCTGCTGAATACCAATTCAAAGTCCTAACATTTGGGTGTACTCTAAAAATTTTTGCCTGATTCAGGGCAGGGTATGACCTTAGTGTGTTTGTAATGCTGCGTGATGTTTGCAGGTGCACGTATTTTTACCTGCAGTAAGTACAAAGTAAATAATCTTGCCCTGAAGCTTGCTTTAAATTAGCATAGAATTGCCATGTATTGGAAGTTCACGCTCACCTTAACCTACAGCAAAGTCAATTGTCAAGTTCAACATAATTTCTGAAAATTTGGCTGGAAACGTTCAGCGGTGAGCTGACAAAGCAACAACCGTATGTTTCAAGCTCATTGACTTTGCTGCACTTTAGTTCAGGGCCTTGGGGTAGATTCATAAAACCTTTAGTACCTTTAGCACATTTTCTGATAGTCATGATCCTTAGAGAACAGTACAAAAGAGAAACTGCACTCTTATTAAAAAAAAATGGGATCTAGCTGACTTCTGCTTTTAGCTTTTAAAAGATATTTTCATTATTTCCAAGAAGAAGGAAAATTACATGTCCTTAGGGCTGTTTGTTTCACTTGCTTAGATACATGACTTACAAAACTAAATTAAAATGTAGCTCATTCCTAACAATAAATTTTTAAAGTAATGTGTGGAGAAATGCCTCTGAGCTGGGTTAGAGGTTTCATAATGCAGTAACAAAATCAGTTTTATCCTCTCACGTACTCTGAGTTCACATATAGTTGCAATTGCAATTTCAAAACCATTTTTTCAAGAAATATGGTTCACCTTAATATAGACCCAATTAACAAAGCACACTTCCCGGTTTTGAGAGCAAGTGCGTGTTCTACACATACTTTGATGTTGCAGGGAAGTCTAGAGGCTGAGACTTGCAACTCAAAACTTTACTACTTTCTGATGTTTCTTTCTCTCTCATCTCGGGGAAATTCAGAGTGGTCCTCGTTCTGCTTGTAGACAATAGGCTTTCACAAGACGCTGTTTACCATCAGCACCTTGGCAGACACCAAGAAGCCTTAGATTTAATTTAGTCCAATAGATCTATGTTCTGCCCTCCCATCTTGATCCGCTGGCTCTCTGTAGATACTTGTGTGTCACCAACAAGTTAATATCTCACACCTTTAAATGAATTAGTGGATGAGTATGTGCGCTATCGTGCCCCAACTTAAATAGCTTGCTTAAGGCAAAAGGGAGACAAAGCTGGGAGAGGGGAGATACTGACTCAGACCACGGGCAGGGGTAGTGGATTCACAGAAAGGAGAGAAAAGAAACAGGCAAATGACTACAGAAAACTTTGTGTCCTCAGACCTGGATATGGTATTTGATTCCAGGACTGGTTGGGGTTTACATCTTTCTCTGGATTTTTCTTCCCTGGTGCATGCACTACATATGCTGGTTTTCCTTCGGAGTGAACTAGATCGATATTAAATGCAATCTGTCTGTAGTTTGGTCATGCAGAGGAAGCCAGTAGAATTTTCAAATGTACCTTGTTTAGCTTTCTGCATTTCTGTATGAGTGCATGTACAGAAACGGATTTAATGTTATATTTATGTTACTCAAAAAAAACCATCCCATGAGCAAATCTATTCTACAGCTGAAATGAAGGCTAATGAATGATATTAGCAACTCTGATTGCCTTCATTTTAATTTCTGAAGTGTCAGGTTTTGTTTTAAGAAGTATCAAAAATACCCTAAACTGCCAATACTTCACCCAAATTGCCAAAAGCAATTTTGCCTGTAATAAAGCTATTGTGGGCTGGAACATTTTGATCAAGCAGCGCAGATTGATATGTTTTGCTTGATGCTATTCAGTGAATGTGCTGTTCTTGTGGAATTTTCTGTATGAGTCTGTTAGGAAGAAAATACAGTTCACAAAAAGTCTTTGACCTGCAATAAGACTTTCTCAAGTTAATTTACCAATTAACTTTAAATGATAAACTGATACACATCATTGATCTTTAAAAGGCAACTAAGATTTTCTATTAGTAACAAACATGCATAGTCAGGGAATTTCAGGCTGATGCAGATGCAGTCATTTAAAATACAGTTGATTCACTATAATTATTGACTTCTTAAATTCAAGTTTGCGAATGAGTGATTTGGAAGACCAGAATTGTCTCTGCAGCCAGCCACCAGAAAAAGGATAATGAAGATTAAGATGCCTTCCCCTATTTATTTTGTGTTTCTGCATCTAGTTCTGGAGGAATCTTCTCTGAACTTGTTGTGCTGCAGACTGGTGTGTAATGTAGCTGCCCCAGGAGGTTTGCACAGTGGCTGGAGGCTGGCTGCTGGCTGAAACAGAAGCCTAGATTACAGACATGCTAGATTTACCCTGGAAACCAGGATAAATGAGGTGGCACAGTTTCCTGGTTCTGCATCAGGTATTTACAATAACACTCTTAGGTGTCTCTCAGAGCCGCTCAGCTGTCTTTAGTTTATGATGCAGCTTGCTATGTGTATTTTATTTTAGCTGTGGGACTCCATCTGAAATCCTGGCACCCCTGACCTCAAAGTAATATTCCCTGTTAGCTAGAGTGATCTCAGGTTTTGCCCTTTTGTCCTCTTATTCTCTCAATTTTCAAATGGGAAATGCCACCTGACACTGATTACTGCAGTACGCGTAGTTATCTGTTAGCAAACTAGGCTGAAACCACTGATTTTTTAAATACTTTTTTTATACAGACCGATAAAGAGTAATGATTTGCCTGTAACTGACTTGGGTTCCATAGGTTAGTATAGCAGTCACCAAACTATTCACCGAACTCTTGCTAGTCTGTTTACTTTGTCTTTCTTCCTCTTCTTTGTCTTTCTTCTGAGACTTAATTTTTGATACGCTTTTTTGATCACAGAATCAGGCTCCCAATTCACAGAACTGAAGGCCCCAATCCAGTCTGGGTGGCATTTTGGTATACACCTTGGTGCTGGTGCATGGCATTGCATGAGCCAGTAATAATTCCTGTGTTTGGTTCAGGCAATTAGTTTTGAATGTGGTTTGGTACAATGCCAAAAGCTAGTATCCTGTTTCAAAGTGATTGGGGTTCCTATCGAAATTCCGTTGGCTAAATATCTCCCAATTTAAGCACAACAGGATAGATACCTACAAGAGAAAAAGTGAGTCTGTGTGTTACCATCAATTAACAGACCCATTTGAATTCAGCTAATTTTCAGCGCCTGAATTAGGCTGAACAGGCTCCTCACAAGACAGCAAAGAGAGCAGGAATCTTTAAAGGACATTTAGAACATTCAGCACACTGAAAATGATTTTTTTCTTCTTGGCAGTTTGTACTTTTTTTCCTTTAACTTTAAAAAAGGGCCAAAGGTAATTAAGTTCTAGCTGAAGTGATGAAAACAAGCTATGCTGAACTTTGGGTGCCTGAGTAAAGCTGTAACTTAGGATGCTTGGGGCTTTACATTTGCATATCCTAGTTCTTAATGAACGGCATCATCAAGATTTGCACCTCTGTTGACTGGCTGCACAGTCCGTGTTTTCCCATGTAAAGAGGCGGTTGTACAAGCAATTATCTGCTTTTAACTGGGTGTGTAGATTTTACTGGCATGATGGACTATGAGCAAATTGTGGAACCCATAAAAGTGCCTACACTTTTTTATTTGGCACTATCCATTCGCTCTAGGGATGCATAAAATCTAGTAGTTAATTAAGCCTTTAAAATAGGAAAAGAGCTGAACACAGACGTTGGTAATAAATTCCATACTTAAGCGAGAGGAGATACTTAGTGGATTTTTGCAGGTTACAACTTGTGTCTGAAAGAAAAGGTTTATGATTAGTGTATTAATATCTGAGAGAATCAGTAGCTCAGTAAGTCAGCAAGTGCTGGGTACATGAAGCAAATCAACTGTATCCTGTCTAGAAGAGAGAAGTGCAGCCAGGGGAAAGACAGCATGGGAAATAAGCATGGCGGGACGTCAGGTTGGAAGAGTAATTATCAGTCCACAGAAAACAGAAATATTTTATTTTTTTATTATCAGAGCTCTTGCTTTTCTTCTCATGGAAAATATTTCGTGTTTTTAAAGAAAAGGATGGGGGGTGGTGGAAAGCCCAGACCCCCCCAAGTGGCAGTACAGCTATATGCCAATTGCTATTTAAATACAACAGCACTTTCTGCTGGTGTGATCTGAATGAAGTGGACTCAGATCAGTGTAAATTCTGAATAAGACTGGAGAGCCAATGATTTAGTAAATTTAGAGTTAATTCACTATAAACTAGAGCACTATAAACCAGGACAGAAGAGTCTGAACTGTTACGATCTCAATAATGTCTAAATTAATTTCAGATCACTGTATTTGAAATTCAGTGAGGAAAGTGCTAGCAATGTTTGAGGTTGGTCAGTGCCTTTTAACAAAATCTGTTTGGACTTTTCTTCTGCAGTCCTTCCACTCTTGTGTGGTGTCCAGGGATTCCTACATGGTTTTATATTCTAAGCATTTAGAATGTTTTCTCCTAAATACACTGCTCACTAGTACTTTTACTGCTTTTATATACAAGAGCATCTTCTTGGTCAGGAAGCAGCCCAAGTTAGGCTTCAGGAAAGAAAAGCCTCTTCTCCCATGCAAGGTAGCTAGTTTCTACAAGGCCAGGACTGCTTCCAATGCATTACTCCCACAGCGGGCTATACCCAGGTTCATCCTTGTCGTAGCCATTTGCACATAGTTCCCCTTAATCCAGTTTTGGGTTGTGTGCACTGCGAGCAGAGGCAGCTCACAGGTACTTCTGACCTGTTTTTTTTTTTTTTTTTACTCTTTGTACTCTTGCAAAGGAAATAGACTGATACATAGGAAAGTGTACATTTAATTTCACAACAGGAAGAGTTTAAAAGTCCCTAACGATTAAAACATAATTGAAATATTTGCCTTATAAATGTGAGCAGCCGGGTTGGGTTTGATATTTATATACACCGAGGCACCTTTACATGGATGTGACACTACAAAGGGTTGTTAATGTGAAAGCAAATTGAAATTGCGTATGCTTTATAGGTCTTTCAGAGATCTGTTGTGACGTAAGGGAGACTAAGGAGTTCAGCTACTTAAAGTAATTAAAAAGAGTTGGGCTAACAAATTAAGAAGGGTTAACAGGTTTAAAATAACAGTAAGTGATGTATTTCTAGGCAAGCCTATTGACCCTCCCTAAGATTTTTACTCATGTCCTTTAAGCATTTTTTGTAAATTCATCCCTTGCCTCTCAAATCTAGTTTGAAATTGTATCCATTGCAATGCCCAATAGAATACAAAATAATAGGAATTGCTTAGAGAGTGTTATTCACTGCATCTACATCACCATATCCAAAGATACCATTATTCACTTATTCTTTATGCAAAACTGATCTTTCTCTTGTCAGCAAAAGTAAGCACGTAAGGAATAGAACAATTCAGGTAGCTGGCACCAGTGTGCACGTTTCCAACTCTCTGCTGGGTTTGCACACCAGGTGTAGCCTAGTGTCAATGCAGTGGCATGGAGAAAGCAACATGATGTTATCAGAACCTCACTGCCTTTGCTGCAGCTAGTATTTTTATTCCTGGAGGTCCCTTGACATGCTCAAAATAGCAAAGACTGCATATAAAAACAGGACAATAAACCAGCAGCAATTTAAAAAAAATGCTGATAGATAATGGAAAAAGTCTAAGATTAAAACAGTCCAACATGCTGAACAGCTCCATCAGGCTTTTAGTGTCTTTTTCCCTCTGTGCAGTCCTGAAGTTTGAGAGGCTTTGATTTCAGGCAATGTCATATAGTACCCGTACATTAATAGGCCTCATCCATCACAGTTAGCCTGCACTGGGTGGAAAATAATCCAAAAAGAAATGTGGAGGAGTTTCAGAGCCAGGGGCACAACCCTTTTAAAAGAAGGCTGCCACATGGGATGCAGTCACCTGGAAGGACGTAGTGGAGGTAATGGTCTGACTCAGTGCAAGCCTAATGTGTTTGTGTCAAATGTCGCTTTATTTTATGACAGTTATCAGCAGCCTTTGTTCTGCCACAGGAATGGCAAAACAGGCCAGGGGGGTCTTTATTTTGCAAGAATGTAATGAGTTAATTGCAGATTAACTTTACCTTTTGGCAGTCACCACATAGGTCCAATGGCTGGGGTTTGAGCACAGAAGTTTGGATTGATAGATTCAGCGCTTGGTCAATCACTCATATCAATGATAGTTCATAGTCAGGATTTTTCGCTTGCTTTTTCCACCCCCCGCTTGGTCAACAGTGTAAAGGACAATTTCTATAATAATTTTATTCTGAGAATTTTCTTCCTAGGTATTAAAGATACCCTTGTTTCCTAGATCTGTGAATACTTCAGTTACCGCAAGCACATTGTGCTACACAAATACAGAGTCATATTTGCTTCAGAAGTGTTGTACTGCTTAAAAAATAGCTGATTACAAAATAAAGGCATCCATAAATGAAAAAGGAAAGTATGGTTTGAAGGTCCGCTAACATCAGAAGGTACTGGATCTGAATATTAACAAGTCACCTGGATGATAAGGTAGAAGATTATCTTCTGAGAAGTCCTAATAAACAAACATAGGCTGAGAAGCTGGCATAGATTGAGAAAAAATATAGCATACGTGCACGCACGTTTACCACTGGTACCTTTCCCCAAAATTATTTTTAATGAAGGAACAAAAGTCCTTGTAAATAGCTGCTGAAGTTCTGGCTGCAGCAATCCCATTTCTCAAAGGCTTGAATATGACTGGAAAGTGCATAACTAGTTCCATGTTGACTGTGCCTGTTTATGACAACCCGGTTCATTAATGTGCATCTACAATACCTTTCTATAGCCAAATATTCGTTAGAAGTGTTTTAACGTAGTAGCTCTATATTTTAAGGTTTGCTTATACTTTGCAATTTTCTTGCTTGATGTGACTTTTGGTGAGTTTTAACATTTGCCCAGCCAGTCTCTCTGTCTCTCTCTCTTTCTCTGTGAGGTTCACATGTAAACTGATTTAAAGATTGCATAATGACTGTTTGGCATATCCTACAGGCAAAGGTCCAGAAACCCTTTTTGCTGGCTATAACCTCAATGATAATGAGTGGCACACAGTGCGTGTGGTTCGGCGAGGAAAAAGTTTAAAGTTAATGGTGGATGACCAGCAGGCCGTGACAGGTAGTGTGGCATTGTGACTCCGTGGTACTGGGGGGAAACACAAACCAAAACACTACAGAAGTAAAATGCCTTTATCTGAAAGGCCACGCGTAATTTCTTTATTTTCCTGGGTAAGATCCAAAATCCCTGTTATGCATCTTGAAATACTGGTACTACAAGCGCGTTATTACACTTAATGTTACTCTAACATTGCTGTTGGAATTAATGAAAACCTTCATGCTGACTTAAATGAATGTTTTTATACAGTAACTGGAGAGAAGTGATTTGATATATCCCTAATGAGAAGGCAAGTAAAATGCTTTTGGCGACACACTAAATTTATACTAAGTTTAAACTCAAAGCCATTGCTGTATGAAAGAATTAAATTAATGTTTGAAGGATATTCTATTGTGTTTTAAATCTTGCCTCAGCTGTCCTCAATAATTAGCTCTTAGGCAACAGGTTTTTCTCAGATACTAAAATAGAAGCTGGGATGGGAGAAAAACCATGACACGAATGCTAGCAGGTGTTAGAAATATATTCCTACGTATAGATTATAAGAAACGATAACCGAGAAGACTTTGATCTGGTTCTGTTAAAGATAAGGCTTACATATGTGTTATTAATAGCAACAGACGTGGCTTCTGGTCCTGATTCCTTGCACAATACAGTGTGCCTAATTTTGGGTTAGCTATTTAGTATTTCCCTTTGTTTTCATGTAGTATTGCATTGCTTTTATCGTTGGTTCTAAGTTTGTGGTTTGTTTTTTTTTTTTAATGCTAACAATTTTTTAAAAGGACAGCACCTTCTTTAATAGTCCCTTTTCACTTCAGCAGAACACTGAAGACCATGATGCTGGTAGAAAAAAATAATTACTGTGTATTCTATAGTTGCAAGAATATATTTTCTAGAATCAGAAATTACCAATAGATCTTCCAGAGGTGAAGAAAAAATTTAGTCTGTGTCTATGATAATGGTTTGGGTCATTCTTCCAAGAAAGTAGGTGGCCTAAACCAGTTATTTTCTTTGTGAAAATAAGCGCATAATATTGGAAGAACTACAGTGGAAAATGCCATTATCTTGCTGCTTCAACTGCAACTCGAGTAATAAGGCTACTCTGGAGACATTTTCTAACCAGAGGAAGCATTTTAGACCTGAATAAAACTATAGTGTCTAGAACTGAATGCCCAAGAAGTGTGCCGTGAATCCTCACGGCAGATTTCTTATTTACAAATACTAGGGGTTACAGAGCCACCAAGAAGTACTGTTTTCAGCCTGGGTTTCCATCCCAGCTGCTCAGTGCACTTCAGAAAAGTTCAAAATACATGTGAAAGATTAATTAAGATGAAAACAGGGAGGGTTTATCATATGTAGTCTAGTCAGATGAAGCGATAGGTAAACGTGCAGGGCTGCGAGTTGTAATCGCTCTCCCCTGCAAATAACTGTAGTTACTCTTAAATATCATGGTCTCAGCAAATAGCGGAGACACTGGAACAGGTTTCCTAGAGAGGTGGACAATGCCCCAAGCCTGTCCGTGTTTGATGCATTTGGATAATTCCCTTAATAACATGCTTTAACTTTTGGTCAGCCGGGGAGCGGTCAGGCCGTTGGACTAGTGATCGTTGTAGGTCCCTTCCAACTAAACTAGTCTGTTCTAGCTGTTAAAGCCAGTGAAGCTCTTCAGTTCCCTCCTGATCAAGCAGAAGCGTCTCCTGTGCATCCAGCTTTCTGGTACAGCACGTGTTAATTCTTTCCACGTGGCAGTATCTGTAGCAGAAGCTGGCCAGTTGACTCGAAACCCCTCTCAGTTCTTTGAGCTGGAAGTTGCCTACATTTGCATGGTCCACAGAGTTTTAATGTTCTTCATCCAAGGGAGAAAGTCATCTCGATATTTCAGAGGGAATACGTTTTCTTAAGCTCCTCCATCAGTGAGGAGGGAACCGGCATGAGTGAAGCAGCTAGAGGGAACTTGGAAGTCTGCTAACTGGGGAAATCTCTTGTTAGTCCCAGGAAGATTACAGTGTCTACATGGAAAATCTGTACTGCCATGTAATGCTGTGATTTTTTTTTTTTTTTTTTTGACTTCCTGAGCTTAAGTTTCAAATCTACCCAATGCAATTTAATATGTAGAAGCTTTGAATTTCCTAAAGGGGTGGTGGAAAAGTTGCCACATCAATGTGTAGTGCTCTGCTTAGAACTCTTCTTCAGATGTTCCAACAGTCACAAATGTGTTTAAAATATAATCTGGCAGTTATTCATGTGAAAAGTTATTATAATCTCATAGGGAGCATGAGGAAAAAGCAGATTTCCTCCCAAAAAATCCAGTTTCCCCCTGCCACACACTGTGTTCTCCTATTTTGATTCCCTTCCCTATGTCATATATGAAAAAACTCCCACCATCGATCCAAAAAAGCTTAAGCTGGAGGGCAGAGCATTAAGTAATTCAGGCTGACTTTCCATTTTTTTAAAGGTTAATAATACCACTTGTTTATCCATGGACTGAGCTTAGTTATCTTAGACGAATGCATAATTTGTGCATGGATAAATACTAACTTTCAGAATCACAGCTAGCTTTCATTGCAAGTCATATGGGTGGTTTTGAAAATTTTACTGATCAAAGAAGAGTTTAAATACTTGCAGCCCTGATTCAGTTTGTTTTCTGGAAATATATAGAAAGTAAAAGTGGACTGAAGGAGGTCACTGCAGTCAGGTAATGGAAAGGATGCCTAGTTTATGGTTATGAACAGAAATCCATGTGGCCTTTTGTATGATATCCCGTAGCATTGCAACAGGTAATGCTTTTTGTGCACTAACCTGACAGGTTAAAAACAAAAACAAACCCCCAACCCCCCAGCCTTGTAAGCATGAACAGCAGTCTCTCTCTTTCTTCATTGCTGTAGTTGCAAATGCTGTGGAACATGATGTGAAGTCTCAAGTGTTGTTAGCATGTTCGTACAACTGAAATGTTAGAGATTTGGGATGTGAGCCCAGATTCTGGAACTCTTATTATTACTGTGCTCAAGAAAGAAATTCATTTAAGGACTTAAGGTAGTGAAAGTAGTGAGGATACTGTGCTAGAGGCCAAAGCTTAGTGGATTTTTGCCATGACATTTATGCATTGCCACCTGAAGTGATATAAGACTGGAATACCTCATGTTCCTCTCCAAAAAATGCTCCAGCATGAAAGAATGTCCAGCACACGGTGCCTGGCCTTGCAGAAAGTTACAGCTTTGGCATTTTCCAATTCTGACTCGTTACTGCAAGGAAGAACTTTGCTGGATCCATCAGGGGAAGTAGCTTCTTCAGAGCTGATGTTTAGGTACAAGAACATCACGAAGGCTGTCCCCGGAGGGGGAGTAAGGTGCCTCCTGCCTTGCTCAGCCCGTATGACTGCAGATCCCAGATGCTGATGGTGTGCAATGACATCAGCAGAGTTAGTTCTTATGTAGAATGTACCCTGAAGCTAAGTAAGCTGCTTGTAGATACTTCTAATGAATTATTAGAGCAATTTGTGTGTGTGCGTGTGTGTTCTGAATGGTGTTAAAGCTTGCAGAGCTATTCTCACTGTAACTTCACTGATTCCTGTATTTGCATCTCAGTGCTGCGACTTAACCTCTTTGTGAATCCATCTCCCTGGGCAAAGCCCAAATGCACTTGCCTTGCCCCTTCCCCGTTCACACACACGTACCCTGACACTCACACTCACCTATGAAACCCAGGAATGCCCAGCTGTTTCAGCCCACCTCGGGGCGTTCTGCCCCACTGCTAAGCACGTCTAGCCTGGGGCAGAGCTCACGTTCTCCTCTTGGAACAGTACCTTCAGGGAAGGAGGGAGGGAACCAGCCTGTCAGCACCGCCACTGTGGGAACTTGCATCACAGAGCGCTTTTATGCCAGTATTTGTTCCAGCTCGGCTAGGTCTGCTGTTCGCCTTCTTTGTACTCCACCAGAGGCATGGAACAGCTAAGGAAGTGGGAAATCTAGGCTGTGGCTTGCAAAAGGTACATTAAGTGGTAGAGTTAATTACTAATAAAAAGCTGGTTTGTCATCATACCCACACAACGTGACCATGAATCAGCCTTGTGATAGTACTGCCCTACTTCTTTAAAATAAGCAGGGGAAAAAACCCAACATAAACGCCATTAGAAAAGGCAGCTCTTCAGCGGACACAATTTTGATGTGCTGGGTAAGGTATTTTTTAATAACTAGCTTAAAACCTGACCCTGGCAGACGTGATCTGTTCCTTTAGCGAAGCTATACAGTCAGCAAATGTCAGGCTTTCTGCTGCGCAGGAGTCCTTGCATGACAAAGACTCAAAGGCAGCTGTGAGGCATGGCTTTGGCCACCTTCCTGGTGTAAGCAAGCATCTTGCTCTTTTCAGGGTTACAAGATGCTGGGATGCACTCTTGCTGCAGGCTTTCTGCTTCGTCCGCCTCTTTGGCTCTGCCCCCATGGCCCCCCCAGTTTGTCCCCATGGTACAAAGCTGGTGGCTTTCAGGGAAGGCTCTGTCCACCCCCGCAGCCCAGGGTTTTCTGGCATTAATGTTCCTAAGACAGATTAAACAGGAATCCTTCCTTCTTCTTGCAAAATCACACACTTCAAAGCAAAACACATGAAATAATATCCCCCAAACTGTTACGTGTCTCTTCCATGAAACTCTAATGTTGTAGCTCTGAGATTTACCTTTGTTATCTTCATGTTGTGTTAATTGATTGCACTTGCTGATAGTAAAACCACGTGTCTGGTTCAGTGTATCCAATGGGAGGGATTCTGTTGGCAGTTTAATACACTGTGGTACTGTGTTTCAGTTTAGAAATCTTGCTGTTGGCCTTACCCAAACGTGCTGAAGTCAGTGGAAAGGCTCCTGGATGTTTACCAGTAGTTTGGATGAATTTAGAAGAATCCTCTCTGGAGCCAAGAATTGGTCTTGCCCATTCTGAAAAGTGTGAAATTGTCGCAGATAATGACGTGATGTGCTTTCGCCCCCCCCCGTTGCAGACACTAACACGTGTTTTCTTGTTACTATTTGAAGGTCAAATGGCCGGCGATCACACGCGACTGGAATTCCACAACATAGAAACAGGAATAATAACGGAGCGGCGCTACCTGTCTTCAGTGCCTTCTAATTTCATTGGGCACCTACAGAGTCTTACGTTTAATGGCATGGCCTACATTGACTTATGTAAAAACGGAGACATCGATTATTGTGAGCTAAATGCAAGATTTGGGTTCAGGAACATCATAGCAGACCCTGTAACCTTTAAAACAAAAGCGAGTTATGTTGCTTTGGCCACGCTGCAAGCCTATACATCTATGCACCTTTTTTTCCAGTTCAAAACAACCTCCCTGGATGGATTGATACTTTATAACAGTGGCGATGGAAATGATTTCATTGTGGTTGAATTAGTAAAAGGGTATGTATGGATCAGCGCACCGACAAAAACGGTCTGTTCAAAATGTGCATACAGGAGGAATAGAAGGGAAAGTTTAGGATACAAGTCGTGACCTGACGGGGCGTATGTGATTGATGGATTTTTCTTCATGTTAAACTTCATGTGCTTTATTGTGACTCTTTCTTTCAGATGAAGCTAGACGCCTGAAAAGTATGAAAGTAAATAATAGGTGTAACTTCTATAGTGGTTACTACAAAGAAGTACTAGGTTGTAGCCTTCCTCTTGTTCCCTCTCTACGTGTGTGTGTATGTGGAGTGCCTGTTACTTTCCAGAAACTTGGGACTGCATCTCAGCTCACCTAAACGAATGGCGATTTCTCTCAATTAAGGTTGCTTCCCTATCTGGCATTCATTGTTGTCTTCCACTTTTACTAGGACTACTGAGGAGTACAAGGAAATAGGCAATATCAGACATGTTAATTAGTGCCCCTTTGCTATGTAAAGAAAAAGGAAACTTTTCCAATTTTTTTCTTTTCCCAGGTATTTACACTATGTATTTGACTTGGGAAATGGTGCAAATCTCATCAAGGGAAGTTCTAATAAACCTCTGAATGACAACCAGTGGCATAACGTGATGATATCAAGGGACACCAACAATCTCCACACTGTAAAGATTGACACTAAAATCACAACACAGAGCACAGCAGGAGCCAGAAATTTAGATCTCAAAAGTAAGTATATTAATTCCTGTATAACCTAGAGTGAAGGTCATTGCGGAATGATAACCTGAAAAAAATCGTATATGTAAATCCAATATAATTTCGTAATACCATATGAAATTATTTAATTGATTATAAATATCAAGTATTTGATAATATGAGGTATTACAGCAAACATCCCATATCAAAGATTTGATTTGATAATCATAACATGATTACAAGAGATCATGTTTTCTTTATATTAGCCTGACAGTGCTGGTGTAGTAGTAGTTGTTCTTTGAAAAGCCCACAGGGGTAAAAAAAAAAAAAAAAAAAAAAAGGTAGGATATTGAGGATATTGTAAGACTACACAGTGGCCCATATATACCAAAATTATAATTGGGAGAGTAAAGGAGCTCTAAAAAGTCTATGAAAAAAGCTTGATTTTTATATGAGCATAAGTTACATGAGCTTTGCAGAACTGATGATCTCTGTGTTAGAGAATTGGGGAACATTTTGACCTATCCTCCGCTGCTCAGTATTACACATAAAACCTACCTTTTGTTGGGAAAATAAATGTGGAGCAATATTTTGATACCATAAAATATCTCTTAAGTACAGCAACCCTATGTGGCAGTCCCTCAATGTATCAGTTATAAATACAATTTGTGAGAGGTACGGATGATAAACGTGCTCACCTAAATACGTAATGTGTTGTAATTTCAATTGCAGGGTGTGATAAGCTGTGGTTTATAGGTCTAAAGCTACATTTTATAGGTCAGGCTAGGTTCTTAAGATCCTTTTTTATAAA
The DNA here is from genome assembly GCA_035590215.1 of Microhierax caerulescens. Lineage (NCBI taxonomy): Eukaryota > Metazoa > Chordata > Aves > Falconiformes > Falconidae > Microhierax > Microhierax caerulescens. The sequence continues at coordinate 31,017,192 of JAVJGJ010000032.1, read as the reverse complement.
CCAAACTGTACGTGTATATTTTAAAGTAAGTAATAGTCATCAGTTTTAAGGATGGGCTTCTGAAAAGCTAATTTGCATGAGAAGAAAGTGTATTTTTAAAGGACGTATAAGTATATTTTTAAAATATTGCCTTCCTAACCAGCCATAAGAAAATATTTTCTGGTCAAGTGAAAAAGTATTGTGTATTTTAACATTCTCTATAAAAGTTCTTGTTAGGAAAGCTAAAATTTTGCAACAGTCAAAGAAAATATAATATTTCAAAAGCTGGGATGTTCAAAGTAGATATTAATATTCCATCAAGAGCTTATTCCTTGCTGGATTTTCTTTTAACTACCTCTGAGTCACAGATAATGAGCTGACCTTAGTAATTATTCTGAATTTTGCGATATTTTACATGTTTGCTTCACTTGAAAGTGCTATTAAGATGGTAAGAAAGACTGTGAAAACCACATCTCGATATGTCATAATCTTCAACAAGAGATTCTTTATCAGAAATACTTGCTTTATAAATTGAAGCTTTTCAGATGGCTCACACCCCATTTTCAAAAGTGCATTTGAAATTTGGGCCATCATTTCTCAGTTTTGCATTCTTGTAAATCCGATCGATATTTATTGAGACAATTGAATATTTCTACATTATTTTTGATGCTGTAGGGAAAACAATTCTTTCTCCTTTTTTGCAATAAGTAATACTTATACATGCATATATATATATATATATAAATGTGTATATATATATATAAAAATGTGTGTGTATATATATATAAATATATAAAAATATATATATTAAAAATATAATCTTGCATTTTTTCCCCAGTAAATTGATTAGATATGACTAAGTATCTCATTATATTATCAAAAATAATCCAGATTTGGGGAAAAATAATCCTGTTAAGAACTGATAACGAAGTTAACGTAGTCATTTCATTTTACATCTCTTTCAAACAAAGCGGTGCTTTCCTACGTTGCTTTAATTAAGGAGGGGGAAAAAAAAAAAAGGTAAAAAGGTTGCACGAAGTGCTTCATGAAGGCACTAGAGGGCGCTGTTATCTCACCAAACACTGCTCAGGGCAGTCGCAGGGAAAGCTCCTCCGCAAGGACAACCCATAAAAATCCAACATGCCTTTGTTTTCTTCACTTTGAAAATTCTACTTTTGCTTTACCCTCTTGAAGTAAAACTGTATCTATAGCCGGTGCGTTTTCTAACCTTGAATTCCATGGGGCAAAAACCTGAAGAGTATGAAAAAACATATTGAGATGTGAAAAAAGCGTTCTGAGGAATGTGAAACGTATTAACGCCTACTTTCTGTAATTCAGCACCCAGGGAACGTGGCTAGGGAAAGAATAACAAGCCTGACTTATTCAGTACAGTAATATACAGTAAGCATCTTTCTCAAAGGGGTCTAGCGTACACAAGTCTTCAACGTCTGTTCTCGTAGCCATATGTTTCCTTTTATTATTTTAATGCATTGTACTATGTTTTGCTCGTTCAGCTTCCCTTCAACATGGCACAGCATATATTGGGAGAATTTTGCTTGTGTTTTGGAGGGAGTTCAAGGTGATGCATTTTAGCCAGAAAGGCTAAAAATGAGGAAAAAAGCGCCTTTGATTATTGTTTTTTCTTCCTTTGTGTTCAGTTGAAATGCTTTCCTGTAGTTTGTTCTTTTCTATTTTATGTCAGTGCTTCTTGTGATGGCACATCTCTGTTATTCTATAACCACTCCGTGCACTTCACCGATACAAACAGCCGTGGTTAATACAACGTCCTGTGTTATTTTAGCCCTCGCAACAAAGCAAATTCAAACTGACCCTTCCTGCATGTGCCGTCAATAATTCTGTTTAACCAGAGGTAGCGTTACGTGACATAGAAATGTGCACACATAATGTAGAATCTGCAGCTTTTCTGAGGAATTGCAGAGTTGCCGGATTTCAGATGCTGAAAATCCAAGCTAATCCTGGAAAGAGAAATCACATGTATGTAGTATTTTGCAAATACACAGCGAGTTGGGTACGAAGATGGGACCCAGAATGCATTGTAAAGCCTGCAGAGCATGCCAGTTGTCTGGGAAAGCAGACAGTTGCCATAAAATTATGGGAGAGAATTGCCACTATACGTTTTGTTTTGGATGTAGGAATTGGCTATATAACGTAGGAAGGTTGTTATTACAGACGTGGGCTCCCTGGGTAACCTCTGGTACAATTTCAGTGGATTGGAGTGGGTACCTGTGGAAACACATTAAATTCTCCAGCTTAATTATTGATGTAATTAGATGAGTAAATTATAAATTGGAGACAAATAAGTGACGGAACATAGTCCTGTGTTTGGATTCCAAGAACTGTGTTATTTTTCCTAGCAGAGAAAATTAGCAAAGCGTACTCAGGTGCATTTCTAGCAGATAACCCGTGAAGATAAATGTCTCTTGACAGCAAAGGCGGCGCAGCTCGAGCCTGCCAACGTTCAGTTACACAGCACATTTCCTTTCATGTGTTTCATGAGCAGATTCCCCGTCCTGCTTTCGGTTCAAGGCCTTCCCAGACAGAGACAGTTGGGTGGAAGGGAATTCTTGCTTGCTGTACTTGGCGCTGTGCTTTTATGGTCTGAAGGGTCTGAGTAGCCTTGAAGGGGCACCAAAATGCAAGTGAAAGTGAGATGTGACTTGTGCTCTTGCTCCTCACTGGTGCCAAAGAAAAGATGGTTCCTTCGTTTGGGCTGTAGGTATTAGAAAATCCGTAATGTCTCTTTGCTTTTCACGTTTTCATCCTGTCATGTGGGAAATTGGTGTTCTGTCTGATATTGTGGTTTTATATATATAAATATGAAGACACATGTTCTGCTTACAAGGAGGTACATCCTCAAGCATGACTTTGTATCCACTTCCCCACTAGGGGTTAATTTTCCTTTTGCTTCTCTCCTCCGCATATATATAGGCACGATTTTAATTCCCAAATTTTTCAGCACTTTCTTTAAAAAGCAGATGTACAAACCCTACAAAAATCTATGCAGAATGCTCTTGGAATAGATCAGAATATTAAGATATTTTAGCATTTTAATTGTTTAGAAATCAAAATATCACACTCATACAAAATGGAAAGCCAAGGGCTGCTGCTGCTGTTTTAATTCTAACAAGTAGTTCAAAACTTTTCTAGGAGTTGGTAGTTTCAGTACTTCAGTATCCCACCCTTATTCCAAACTTTCTAGCTATGCTGTATCCTCCAGGATGAAATGCAGTTATCCTAATTTTGGTACTGGGCTAACTATATTTTCTTTCTGAAAGGAAATCACCATCACAAAAATATCCTACCCAACTCAACATTTATGGTTTAATTTTTGCTGCCTGTGCATCATTCCATATGTTTTTAAGACCTGCTTTTTTTGATTTGACATCCATACTTTCAGCTTGCCTCGATGTTATTCTCATCCACGTGGCCTTCCCAAACGTCAGTTTTAGAGTCTCTGTTGTAAGTTATCTGTTATCCCCTTGCTGTTCTATCACTGCATCTGCAAAAAAACCCTGTTCATATTAGAGCATACGTCAGAATCAACTTCCTTGGATTTAAAAAAGCTGTCTAGATCTCTTATTGTCTGTTTTACTTTTATTTCCTTTTTCCTTTGTGGGATATGGCTGCCGTAGCTATACACATTTACTTTTTCATTTGCCTTTTTCTCCAATAATGTGAAATCAGCCTAGTCTGAAGCATCTGAAAGAAAAGTTATCATATTATTATCTGGTATCAGCTCTGTGGTTTTACAAATGCACTGAAATATACTTCTTCCATGTACATAAAGAGTCACTTAGCAATTAATTAATCCTTGTAAACTTTTAACACAATTAACTACATTATCATTAGGTCTACTAGCCTGCCATATGCATTGATGGTAGTCACTTAATTGATATTTCATTTGCCTGTCAAAGTAGGCTATTCATGCTATGCAAAACTGAGCTAAATTAGTCTTGACCATAAAGAAGTTTTCTTGTTCCAGCAATGGAAATTGAAATTGTTTCAATTTCACATAATATTTGTCCCTGTTGTTTTATATCGAGCCCATTATTATTGTTGCTGCATTATATGTTTTTTCTATATTACAAAGTCTCTGTCAATGGCAGCAATCCTTCGTATTTCTACTGCTAAGCAACAAAGCTTTAAGAAGCACCAACCAGTGTTTTTATATAAAAATGCAAATTTTTACAAATCATGGTGTATTAATGCTTAAATTTCTCAAATAAACACGCATGAGCTAATTGCAATGACCTTGCCAGTGGGCTGTGAACCCTTCATGCAGAAATAATGTTCCGTTCTAAATGCTGGGTTCCAAATATGGTCAACAGCAAATAGGTCTTCCTAATGAGACCTGTTGGAGGAGGCAATGGCAAATGCAGCTGTTGTCTTCCTGATAATGTTGGGAAAGCAGCTTCTGTACAGAGGGAAAACTGCGGGGCTGTAAACCGAGAGCTCTTCTTTGAGACTGCCCGTGTAGGGGCAGATTCACAATAAGCGATCAGACAACCTGGTCTAACGCAAATTCCTTTATCCTCCTTTCCACCCTTGCCACACACTGCTTCTAAACAGCTCCGCTGTCTACCAGGCTGTGAAAATAATTTTGGCAATGCTAAGCCTTCAGAAATCATGTTCGAATTTCCAGTATCGTGAGAAGGGGAAAAAAATTAAAATGTACCACAGTACTTCTGGGTTAAATAAAAATCAAAGAATCTACTCTAGTGCTTGTGCTGGGCTCTGTGCAACCAACAATAATGCAGTAATCTTTCTAGATTGCTCCATGGTGAGAGAAAGTTTTTCCTTTCTGCTGCTTCTCACCTGCTCTTTTCAGTCTCTTGCACGCACGCGGATGTATAGATTTGCCTGCATCCCTACAGCTGTTCGGCATGCAGGCTATTACCATTGCTGATGGTGGAATTTCTTTCAAGCCCTTCTGGAACACTAAGTAAAAGTTATCCTAAAGGATTATACAGGAAACATGTATATTTTTCAAACTTACCAAAAAATCTGGATGTTTAGTGTAAATACAGCCCACTGAATCCTAGCACATCCCGGGGGGGGGGGGGGGGGG